>JAODLC010000045.1:3823254-3845880 GCA_026781145.1 Hippopotamyrus pictus | reverse complement strand
ATGGTTTTTCCCATAGAAATGAATGGACGGTCCCCATTTAGATAGGAAGACCAACATGTGTGTGTGTGTGTGCGTGTATGAGATGCGAGGGGCTACACATCCGGCACATACTGGTGTGACAGCTGTACAGAAAGACTCTCTGTCCGTCGTATCGGCAACGGCAGCGCATCACGTTGTTCACGAAGTCAGATTCTGCCATGTCCAGCGAGGGATTGACCTCCACCTGCGGAGAGCCGGAGAGAGCTCCGTCAGCGGTGTGGTCCTCCACACTTCACGTATGCATGCAGAAAGTGTCAGGAAAATATGAGCCTCCCCAGGCTCTTCAGGAGACATTTATGAACGGTATTCTTTATACGTTCATCCCTAAAATAAAACGCATGGAAAACTTAAGGACTTAAAAATGAAAATACTGCAGATGCTTCAGTAATTTAAAAAGGTTTTACAGCATTCAGGCAGGAAATACATTAAAAATCATGTGAGAATTCATCCCCAAAAAAAATCATAGGAAAAATAATTCTCGTCAAGAACAAAAGAAAGATGAATGTTGCAGAAAAGCTTATTTTACTAGGGGCCCGTAGTGTAGCTGGAAAGAGGTCCTGCTGTGTAACGGGGGACATCAGCGCACTGAGTCATGGGCTGTACATCCCGCCAGCTGGCCTCTTTAGGTTTTAGTTACGCCCTGTAATTCAGTGAGGTTCGCTATATAGCACACTAAATGGTCACTGTCTGAGACGCCCCACAATCAGAACCGACAATAGCATAGCCCAGTAACACACCAACAGCCCCCGTGCCCAAGGAGGGCAGGGGATAATTACAGTAGCTTTTCTAATTATGTCAGGATAAGGAGGTAACTCTGAGTCTGTTGTCATGGATATAACACTGCTGCCCGCCATAAAGTCAGCCGACTCCCTTTTAAATTAAAATGCTGCATCTGTATCTCCAAAGCAGTTTTCCACGTATCCATGGTTTTGGGCCTGTTTTATTAGGTCATACTGGATCCTGCCACACGCAGGCCCTGGTGATGTGCGCTGATGACATGTGCCACACACAGACAGCAAAGCAGCAGAACAGGAAACCCGGGGAACTGTCCTGTATTCTCCCCAAAAGGCTTTAAATCAAGGCTTGTTACACAGCAGCCGTTTT
The DNA here is from genome assembly GCA_026781145.1 of Hippopotamyrus pictus. Classification (NCBI taxonomy): domain Eukaryota; kingdom Metazoa; phylum Chordata; class Actinopteri; order Osteoglossiformes; family Mormyridae; genus Hippopotamyrus; species Hippopotamyrus pictus. The sequence continues at coordinate 3,844,737 of JAODLC010000045.1, read as the reverse complement.
CTTTAAGCATTACGCTACAGAGAGAAAACAGACGGCTCCATCATGCAAAGTGACATAGTTAACAAAATTAAGTCAGCTTTTAAATTTAATTAAATACAATTAACTTTTATATAGTGTGCCCCCCCAACATGGCTGCCATGAAACAGTTAACAAAGATTCAGCAAGAAAATGACAGAGATTTCATTAAGGGCAGCATCAGAGGGAGGCATCACTGCAGTTTATGTTATACTAATTATATATATATTTTTGAGACAGTGTACAAAATGACAGGGGATAATAAAAATAGACCAGAACTATGGCTGGTATAGGAGGAGAAAGAACAGGAGGGAGGTACCGTGGTATTTGTGGGGTGATAAAGATGATTTTACCAATTTCAGTACTGTACTTCTTAAGCATTTTCTCAGTGGTGAAAATGACACAATGGCTGTAAACACACTTTCCATCTGCTCGTTTTTTCTCCAGAAGGGTCTACGCCTTAATGAATGCAAATGATTCAGGCAGACTTTCCCTTCTTTAATTACAGCCTGCACCTTGGCTGTGAATCTCTGGGTCCCTGTGCGTCCTGTCTGCCAGTCCAGTGGCTTTAGAATGGCCTCTGCTTCCAGACACAAAGCAGAGAATTTCCTGTGCAATAAATCACACTCTTCAAAGTGAGGTGAAATGAACAATCTAAATACCAGGTAAACACACAGCATTGTTTTGTTGTGTCTTTTGCCGTGTAGTCAACTCCTACTTGGGAAGTGACTTATTTAGCTCATGGTCTGACGTCGACGAGAACGGATGCCCAATGACCTGCATGAACTCTGACCTGGAAGATGTAGTTCCCCGGCCTGACGTCCGTGATGTCGACCCACTGGCAGTCGATGTCGTGGCGGTACGTGTCCCAGCAGCCCGCCGTCACGCCCTGGTCGCCCATATTATAGCAGGAGTAGCGTTTCTGCAGTCCTGCACATCAAACCATCATAGCTTCTCCAGAATCACACGTGTGGCTGTTTATAGAAAATGTAAGAAGCCATTATAAATGATGACTGATGATAAAAGCAGAGATAATGACGTACCGTCGGGACAGGTGGTGTCCTCCAAACAGAAGCTGGCTTTGTGGCCCTCTGCGATTCTACTGCCATTGAGGGTCAGGAGGTCATAGTGAGTAAACACCTCGATGCTGTGGTAATGTCTGTAAACAGAGAAATTGGGCTCCCCATCAGCGCCCATCGCCACTAACCAGGCTCATTTATATTTTGACAGTTTGATTATCACATCACATTTTTGCGGGGTCTCATGCAGAGTTTAACATGTGGGCCGTATTTCTGGGTCATACTTGTGGTCACGCAAAGGGTTTCCTCGGTGTCATGTTTGTCCTGAAGGGTGTTTCCTAAATAGTTCCACCGATAGAAAGGATCCTGTGTGAACTGCAGGTCATCTTAAATGAAAACTAACAGTTACGCTGCTACACAAACAAGCAATTAGTGTTATAATCTTGCCGCTTGCAGAGACATCTTTCTTACTGACAGAAACATGCGAGAGGGTGGTTGTGTGGTGGACAGGATCTGAGAAGACACTTTTGATAAGCGTGGTTAGACTGATGGTGATAAGCAGAGGGTACTGGTCCTCGCAGCACCACCACGCCCACCTGTGGCACTGGTGCCAGACCCAGGCCTCCCGGGAGGCACGGGGGCGGAAGTCGGCGCGGCCCAAGTTGTGGATGCGGGAGGAGAAGCGCAGCAAGCGGCGGTGCCCGTAGGGCCACTGCATGCGGTGGGCAGAGGAGGACAGGCAGTTCTCCTCGTGGGCACAGGTGAGCAGGTGCAGAGGCCGGTCCTCCAGATAAGCTGTCTCCTGCACGAGCTGGGCATCTATCACCAGGTCAGGGGCCGCTACGGGGGTGGGGGGGGTACTTATCATCATCATCATTATCACGAACATTATCATCCATACATGACAAACAACAAACCACAACTGTGGGCAATCTATGGCAGTTATATTCCATACAATGGTGGTGTATAGCTCCATGGTTAGGATGCTGTAGGATGCCTGTCACTGGACGGTTGTCAATTCAAATCCCAGGATCAACAGAGTAGTTTCACCATTGGGCCTTTGAGCAAGGCCCTTAATCCCCAATTGCTCCAAGGACAGACTGACGCTAATTTCTCAAAAATAACGTACGATGTCTGCTATATAAATAAAAGCTCGGTACTGACAGGGTCTTTGGGTTTCCCTGAGCGTCCTCCTGGATGAGCTACACTGTAAAGGGGGTGAGTGTAGAGAAGTGTTTCTGCTGTGGAGGTATGAGGAGATGGGCCTGACGTTGCTGGGGCTACTCACTCTCCACGCAGCTGACACCTGCTGCCCTTGTCCCACCACCCCGAGGGCAGTACACCTGGCTGTTCCTGCGGCACTGCTGGATGGACAGCTCGGACCCCGTGCAGTGCGCCCCGCTTAGAACCACGTCACTGGCACTGGGGTCCCCGGGCCAGAACCAGGTCTCCTGCACAGCAGTAAGCCAGTAGCCAAGGTTAACGTCTTGCTAATGTAACGCCAGAGCCAACACCGGGCTATCTTGTTGCTTACTCCGCCGACCACGGTCAGATACCCTCAGCATCACATGACATCAACAGCACAAGCAGCAGTTGTGTTTTTAATGTTATTTAACATAAAGAGGGTGCCATTAGCGGTGCCCACAGCTAATCCCACTGAAGATTAGCAACCAGCAGCACTAATAGCCGCAGTCATTAGAAGTCCTTAGCACGCCTTTTCCCATATGTACTTGCCACAAGCATCTGAAAAGAAAAATTAAAACGCCAACATTTTTTGGCCAATCCAAGCAACGAAAAACTATTTTAAGTTTGTTTTTCTTCCGACTCTTTCTTCTGCAGTGGTCACGCGTTCTTTTTTGTAAAGCCTGCAATTACCCGTTTGGGAAATAACTGCACAGAAGAACAGCCTTGCAAAATATGAACACTAAGTGAACCTGTGAAACACTTGATGCAAATGTAGAGGACTGGGGAAAAATGAGACATTAGGGAATACATTTTTAAATATATGCAGCAATAATGATGTAATTTAGGCCAAAAGCAGGCTATTACTAAATTACTATTAGTAAGGAGTATTTAAATTCTGCTCATATCTATACTTCTGGGCAAATGAATCAGGTGAAAATAATCACCTTGAAACTGAATTCTTTTTAGTTTCATGTGCAGGCTAAACACCAAGGCTTTATACCATGTGTGACAGGTGTGATCAATTAACACACTATGTCTTAAAATGTGCCCAACACCTCATAATCTGTCTGTAATTATCCTGTCATTTGGGACCTAATGGGATGGAATTTCATCTCAGTCCACATTCATCTGCCTTATAGTATGTAGACTCGTGGAAAAACTGAATCATGCAACTTAAGTAAATGTTTTGCACCTGATTTAGCATAATAATGTTAATTTTACACTATTTCACGGCCCTTTTTAAGACTGTCCTCAGTATTTTATAGTATTTGCATTGACCTCGCTCAGCACTTGCTTAATCCAAAGTGATTTACAGGCCATATTCAAAGGCTTTCTCACAATAGCAGGTTTTCTGTTTACATTCAGCACTCCCACATGCCCACGCAGTGGTGGCCATGACACTCCGCTCACCTGATGAGCGCGTGACGCAAAGCCGAATCCCAGCTGCCGGCACACCACCATGGCTTCGGTGAGGCCCCAGTTCTCACTGCAAATGGCCCCCCAGTGCCGCCTACCACCCACGTCCAGCAACACCTCCACACGGCCCTCAGCAGGCTCCCGACCACCTACGAGGCGCACCTGGGTGGGGCAGCAGGGTAGGTCAGGGGCGGAGTCAGGATCAAAAGGGGTGGAGTGGTTAGGTCAGGGGCGGAGTCAGGATCAAAAGGGGTGGAGTGGTTAGGTCAGGGGTGGGGTCAGGATCAAAGGGGGTGGAGTGGTTAGGTCAGGGGCGGAGTAGGTATCAAAGGGGGTGGAGTCATCAAAGGGGTGGGGCCATATTTGAAGAGCACAAGGTAGTGAAGGAAGGAAGAAAGAGAGCAAAAAGCAAGACATTGTAGCACCCAGTGGATCTTTTTCATGGCTGATGATGGTGACACTGTGTAGGAATGGGCCTCACCGTGCGCTCCAGGCCCGTCTTGGGCACATTGCAGCGGACCGCCGAATCCTGGGAGTGTTTACAGGTCCAGTAGGCAGCTTCTTGGTGCTGGCACTGCAAGATGGACTTCTCGGTGCCCGTGCACTGCACAGAGTTCATGTGTATGGGGCCCGTCCCTGCAGAGGGGGTGCGAGCCGTCAGCCTGGTGCCTTGGCAGGCTCCTTTCTGCCAGATTTACACAGCTACCCATTTTACACTTAACTCACTCAAATGGTTCCTAAAGCAGTTCATCTGCATCAATTAGAACGGCGCAGAATCCTTCATTAAGAAACGTATTTCAGCCTCTCGTGCTTATTCCTCCTTTGATTAAACAGCACTTAGGCAGTCCTCACCAATTAAGGACCAGTGCATCAACAATTCACAACATGCTTTAATTTTCCAGACAGAATAAAACAAAAAACTCTAAAACAAAATTCTTTTTCATTTTTAACTCTATTTACTCTGTGCAGTCTTCATTTCTCCTTAAAACATAAATTCAGTTCAATTCAATTAATTTGTATTTGTATAGAGCATTTTCACAACATTACATTGTCTCAAAGCGCATTACATTATTCCTGGCCAAAGCCCCTAGAGAGCAAGCCAGAGGCAACAGTGGCAAGGAAAAGCTCCCTAAAGGGAAGAAACCTTGGAGGAACTAGACTCAAAGGGGGAGCCCATCTTCCAGGGGCCGGCAGAGGAAGTCAAATGAGCAAGATAAAGTAAAATAATAGTATGACTGACATCAATGATAATAGTATAATAGTATGACTGACATGAATGTGTTCAGTCTGAATACGCATGCATTTTCCAGCCACTTGTGCAATACCAGGCAGAGAAGAGCCTAGAATCCAGGAAGCAAGGGGGATCATTCACTATGGCCTATTTGGAGTCACCAATTCACCTAACCGCATGTTTTTTGAACTGCAGAAGGAAACTAGAATAGCAGGAGGAAACCCAAGCAAAACAGGGAGACCATGCAAACTCAACACACACACTGAACCACCATAGTCATCCAAAATATACAGCACTAGACTACTGGTAATGCACTGCACAAGATAATTACATTTATACAGTCAGTCCTGCTACAACGAGATTAATGTGTTCCTGAAAAACCTTGTGCTGACTAAAATTGCATATTAAAATACAAATATCCGATGGGGGAAATAAGGTTAGAGGAATGCAACTCCAAAACCTATTAACTTACGCCAAACAAAATGAATCAAATTATAAAAACAGTGGTACCAGTGACCAAAAATGTAACTGTATTCTTTTTTAAATAAATAATGATAATACATTAATATATTATATCGTAAACATCCCCTATGCGTCTTATGAGTCTCATAAGAATTACCTAGTAACTGCTTCAACCCTCTGCTGAACCCTCTAACTTGTGGATTGCCTAGAATGATTTGTTCATGAATCGGACATCACTATCGTTCATTCATATAGCTGTTTTTGTATGCAAGTACATGTTTGCTAAAGACTATATGGCTTTCTAGTTTGCATAGTGCCTCTCTGACTAAAAATCACACAAATACAAATGCAATTCCACATTGTATTGGACTTGGTTAACAATATATCAATTAGAACAGATTCGAGGTATGATATTACGCATTGTAGCACGGCTGACTGTACATAATAATGCATGTATAATGACATACACTGTAAATACACTATAAATTGAAATGTCTTAAGATATAAATGTGTTGATGGGAATTCACTTTCAAACATATCTCAACATGTATAACTCTCAGATAATGGAGTGACGAGGGAAGGGGTCGATGGGAAGTCTGCACCGGGACACCAATCACATCGCGTCAACATGAAGGCACTTCTAAATGGCATTTTTCTAGGCAGACATGCCAACTGCTTCCAGCTTTTACGGACAACGACGGGACTGGGTTCGATTTCTAGGGCCAAAGACACTTGTCATTAAGTGGAATGCAGTGGAGACCACGGCTCCACAGGGGGGTGGATCCAGAGGTAAAAGTCCGGGAAGAAAATCTGCGGCCTACAGAAGAAAAGAAGCAGAAAGCCGCAGAGAGACAGGGGAAGTCCCAGAAAGACAGAGAAGCCCTGGGAAGCTCATCCTCCGATTCTTCCCTGCTTGTCAGTTGTGTTATTGGTGTAACCCACTGACAGACAATGTTAACCTAAATGCATTAGGAGTGGCTGCAGAGAGGATCGCTGGTCTAAATCGACCAAGCCTTGATACTTTTAATGTGGAGTGAGGAGCCACAAGCAAGGGGTTGTTACGTCACTGACAGAATGATGCCGAGACTCGGAAACCAAGGCCTTGAGATGAAAATGGCAGCCCTCTGCCCCCTGTAATTTTTTGGCATCTGAGGACATGATGGATCATCTCAGCAAGTTATTTTAGCTCTCTGCAAATGAAAAAATAATAGCTGGCGGGAGAGTTTAATGTTTTGGGTGCGGTTTTCTGATGGACCTTGTGCTGATCTATAATGGACTTAAAATAAATGAACAGTAGATTTTCCTAAGTTAAATTGGACATATGTTTCCCTTACCTGGCTACCAGTAGACTCTAACAACCTTCAATAACCTCTGACCTTGCAGCAGGAATAAGGAAGAGGAAACCCATGTCGTATGGCTCTCCTCCCACAATCCTCAGAATAGCAGTTAGGCTAATTGAGTCTGACCCTTTTAATAATAATGAGTTTTATTTACAAACTGTTTAAACTGTGGGGAAGTGCATTCCAGTGTGTAGATGCTGTCACACAGCACCCATAGTGAAGGCATTTCTAAATGGCAGTGTTCTCTAATCCTCACTTGAACATGGCTGAGATCAAAAGCATCTGTTAAATAAACCAGGCATCGACAGAACCAAGCTCATTATCAAAGATTCAGATCAGCACAGCACATGTGTTCGCTACAACTGCCTTTGATCTACTGGCTAATAAGTGCCTTCACTAACTGCTGTATGTTTAGCGGCCTGCATTGCCACAGGAAAAAGTTACATTTCTTAACACATACACGGGATCTTGGCTCCTTTCACTTTTCTTGAGGGGTTCATCAGCTAAACCAAACAAAGGCTTTTTGGGCAAAGATGGCGATACATCCCAAGTCTGTCCAGATCCACAGGAAAAGCCACCGGGTTCCAGCAATTACGGCTGGTTCTGAGAAAAGTGCCAAGTAACTACAGAAAAATTTCTCAGGACTTATTGGGACTTCAATCATGTACTTTACTACATAAATGAAAACCGCATGAATGGAAACTGTTTCCACCCACGGACAACCATCCAAAATAACTTTATGGTTAAACAGTATATGATTACTCATTTCTTAACTCCTATAGTAAAGTATAACTAAGCAGACATAGCCTGATACTATTCACTTCCTGCTGCACATACGGTCTGGGCAAGAATGTCTGTTTACAGTACAGAAAACATCTCTGATGAGATTCACTCACAAATGATTATATGGGATCAGAAATCAGACCAAATAATGGGCTTCATCTACACAAGTTGTTCCACAAAGCCTTTCCATGTGAAAGCTTGGTGCTGTAATGCAAAATACAAAATCTGACACATCAACGTTTCCCACTGAGCATGACCCACCATGGGTATTTGCTTTTCTTTGTTGAGGATTAAGGGCTGAGAGGAGACCAATGGCAGGCTTTGCCAAAGCATGACCAGCCAATCACTGATGAGTCTTTTTCACATCTGGTGGCTCTGAATATTCTGAGTGAAAATAATATTTTTTTTTTTTAGCTGTCCAATGTCTTGTTTTGTAGGGATATTTTTCACCCTCAAGCCTGGTTTTACCACACAAAGACTATCCATTGCGCTGGACGGATAATATTTAATCATGTCCAGAAGATAAGAAAAATTTAGTCACTTCCCATAGGAATCAGTCAAACACTGATCTTGGTTATCATTGGTTATCAGTATAATCTCTCGTTGCTATAGCAACCAGACACCACTAATGGCTCCCAGGGGGTCTACTAAATTTTTGCTATAAATGAAACAAAAATGACAAAATGCCAAACTTGCAAAACCAGAAACTGAAAATACGCAACCATTAAGGTATATGTACACCTTCAAACTCACTGCCACTCCAGCCCTCAGTGGCGACTCCAAGGAAATACCTCACTATCCTCATGGAAAGCAAGAAATCAGGGTGAATCCCTGGCAGCAGTGATACAGGAGCACACAACAGGAGCGCCTCACCTTGGCCCAGATGTGCCCTGTTGAGTGCCTGGCGCGCCGTGCCAAACCCAAGCTCCCGGCACACCACGCTGGCATCTGGCAGGTCCCACAGGTGGTCACACACTGTGCCCCACTTCCCCTCGCGCAGAACCTCCACGCGCCCCTCACCCAGACGGGGCCCGGCCTTCAGTCGCACCACGCCCTGGAACATCACAAATGGGAAACGCACATATACTCAGTGTAACTCACACAGAGCAACAAATTCAAGCATAACAGTCATCTGCTAATTCATTGGCCAAAAATCTGTGCCAGGTGAAGTGTGCTTCCTCAGTCATAGCTGCATGATAACTACAAATCAGATTCTTTAAAAGGCGGTGCGACAATTTATCAATTTTATGTATGTATTGTGATTCCTGTAATAAAAGCCCTTTAAATTCACATCTTATTTCACAGGTACGGTTGAAGTTGAAATACATACACCAAAGATGCCGGAAACTGGAGTTAAAATTGAAGTGGCAAGAAAGAAAAGAGTAGTTTTTTTTTCTTAAAACATATTTTGAGCCTTTGAAACCCTGTAAAAATGTCCTTTACATGTGTGGTCCAACTTTCCATGCATTTAATCCCAAAGAACAGAGGGTTCTGTTCAGCACGCTTTTTAAAGTTTTGCAATGGTTTTTAAACTGCCTAATTGCAATGTACCATTCTGGAAATAGTCCATCCAGACGGATACACCAGTACTGGTCATTCTGACTGAACATAAAAGACAAAGCAAAAAGGAGGCCGATAAGCACTCACCTGATTGGTGTAGGGTACCCAGGATGTGCTGTCATAGGAGGAGGCCGATAAGCACTCACCTGATTGGTGTGGGGCACCCAGGATGTGCTGTCATAGGAGGAGGCCGATGAGCACTCACCTGATTGGTGTGGGGCACCCAGGATGTGCTGTCATAGGAGGAGGCCGATTAGCACTCACCTGATTGGTGTGGGGCACCCAGGATGTGCTGTCATAAGCGGAGGCCAAACTGGCAAACTGGGTCCCTGGGACACAGCGAGCCACGGCGAACATGCCGCCTTGGCAGGGAACCTCGCTGTGGGGGATGGACAGCAGTGCACGGCACTGCTCCAGGCTGCTCTCTGTGCCCTGACAGAGCACCTTCTCAACCCAGGAGGTCTTCTTGCTGACCTGGGAGCCCAGCCTACAAGAAGAAGCCAAGGTATTGGACTTGAGGACAAAACATTGTGGATGTAAGGTATTACCTTTAAATAATAGTACATATTTAACTGTGAAATAAAGGACCGAGTTGCAAGCTATGGATAAAAATGTCTTCAGTAACATCTTGCATTAATTTACCTAGACTTTAAGTGAAACAATCTTTGAATTAAACTAACAGTCATGATAATAGCACTAAATTATATGTCATCTTTGGATTCCTTCTTCAAAAAAAGTTCAGCTGCCAAATCCTCTCTGTCATATATTTTTAAGACAGTTCTTCAGCCTCACCTGTCAGATGGATCGGCCATCATCGCGTCCCATGCCTTCCTGAAATACACAAATAGGGAAGGTCATTGCATTGATTCAGGAAAAGTCACTAGCTGTGCCAATGTGAACATAACTGATATATCATCACTGGACAAGGGGAAACAAGTCCCGACATATTTACCAACCACATTTCCTCAAGATCACCCAACCTCATTTAAAGGTTGTTCATGGGCTTTGGACTTTAACTAACATCTATTGTGAAAACAGGCAACAGTTTGGATGGGTAGTTTATTGGGCTGCAGGTCGTGAGGCACGACTTAAGCCGAAACAGACCACCGTACAGTATTTCAGTGATTAATCCTGAATTCAAGTGTCAGTTACACAAATAATTTATAACAGTCCAAGTAGTGGCAAGAGACTTAAAAAACAGATATAAACTCAATAACTTTTAATATAATAAACACTGACAATCAATCAGTTTTATTTATACAGAATAAAGAAGCAAATAACATTTTTATTGTAAAAAAATTAAGTGAGAATACAAGAATAACCATTTGGTGAAAACCGTAATTACGCCTTGGTAAATGGAAAGTTGAAAAAGTGATCAAAAATGATTCACCAAGGCAAAAGTTATGCCTGTAAGTGTGCAAATCCCAAATACTGCCTGTGTGGACTTTAAAATCCACTAAATCCCATCTCTAAATTCCATCAAAGCACACCTTGATTGAGGTACATAAACAACTGCATGACCTCAGAAAATATCCAAAATGCTACACAGTACAAGTGCATGCAGTAAAATGTCAGTCTTGTACCTCGATGCGGGTAGCATATGACTGGCAGCCCTCCACTCACTGTTTGCCACGTTACAGACAGCTGGCAAATAAACAGCCGATAAATCACTCGGGATGCAAAACAAGCAAAAATGTTGGTGCGGCTCTGTGGCCACAAACCAGGAGCAGCCGAAGGTCTCAATGTTCCCTTTGTGGAGCCAAGTCGGGCTCTCCATGCATGGCCACCCCCGGGATATTTCTGCCTCACATTTAGGGAAGCTGTCTAGCCAAAGTGAACACTTTTGGAATCACCATCGAGATGTAAATCATATAAACATCACCTGCGGATGGAGAAGCACCTCGACCAAGCAAGGCGGACACTGCTCTACCTCTAACTACACGTAGAAAAGTAATTTTCAGCCATTCGTTTGGCTAATGCTTTTATCCAAAACAGAACATTTGAAATTGGAAAAAACAGGGTCGGGGAACCGCAGCAGATGTAAAATTTATGCTTTAATAACGTGATTTTCATGAATTTTCAAGTACCTACTGCTACTCAGGTAGATCTAGACTCAATTTAAAAAAAACACCTGCTACATGAGCTAATGTAAGGGGTAAGAATACTATGTTATGACTATATTAATGTATATTTCAAAGAGGTAAAACACTTGTTTCCTTCCAAATGGCACCCAAGTATCCAACTCGCTCACAAGCCATCAGGGACAAGGCCGACAACGACCTGTTGTGCCGAAGTGTTCCACAAAAATGTAAAAATTAAAAAATGCTACCGAATTTGAAAGGATTTGGGGCATGCCGTTGATGGTCTACCCTTGACTAAGGTGTATAAACTAAAACACAGACTCAAAAAAATAATCCAGTTTGTGAAGGAGGAAGTATTTTTATTGACCACAGTGGATGTCTGCCATTCAAGGACTAACGCAACTGCCAAATACATCCGATTAAAGGGCCCCGCCTCTTATTTCTTCCATCTGGTGTCTCAGGAATCCACGGCACGTGTTAATGTGGGTCGGCCATAACAGTGAATGCCACACACTTCTTAAGCTCGAGGCTGTCTTGGCCTTCCTTTGGTTCCTCCTCCCTTGAGGGAACCCGAGAAGAAACTCCACAGTTAGACTTGGAGCTTCTGCGGTTCATTAATATGAATGGAGGAGCTGAATTTAGCCACTGGTCTTGGGAATGACTTGCTTTAATACGTCTGCCACGTGGCGCTGCAGTGGTACTGTCATTGCCAAGCCCAGACAACATTTTTTTTTGGATCAGAAAAAGAGCTAATAAACACATATTTGTCTGAAACCTGTGGTGTTATTGCAACTACCCTACATTTCAAGACACTAATACGGATGTCCAAGACAAACAAATAGGGCTCACAGACCTAAAGAGAGCAAGAACTTCTCTGCAAACCAGATGACTGCTGCCAGTTAGTGTGATGTTCCATGTAGCAAGTGATTTTTCAGTCTGTGTACTACTCATGCTCAGTGAGACTGCGAGACACGAGTCGTACTCTGTATGCAGATAAAATACAGCCAATGTTATTTTTTTTAAAGAGCAACCCTGATGGATTTTCACCTTAATCGGGTTATCAACACTATGTTACAATACTATGTTAAATAGTACTTTAATTATTATTTAAGATGCAAGGTGCTACATGACCTTCAGACCAATGAACCACTGGCTTTTCAAAATTAAATGGATGACCCTCCTCCACCCCAGCCCCAGCACCTAGACAGTTTCACACTAAGCATCACACTTATGCTGACAAAGAGCCGCTTAACTCACAGCAGCTAATTATCAACTTTAGTGGCAAGTTACCGCAAGGTAAATCACTGGAGGGATTCTGAGAAAAGCATTCCTGCATCGCAGAACCAAGCGCTTTCACTTTTTTCAACGGCAAAATCTTTTTCATGGTTGACACTTCTATGAACCAAATGTATAACACTCACAGATGGGTAATTTTTAAAGACAAGCAATTATGGGATAAGTGTATCCCAAGTTAAGTCCTCACACAGCCAAACTTCAAATATGTCAGCACTAGACCACAAAACCATCAAGGGAGTCGCTCATATGGCAAAGGCATTTTCTATAGCAGAAGAGAGTTGCCTCAGTGACACTAACATCTTTCACACTTGCTTCCTGTGGTGACAGATGTTTCAGGGTCAATGACACCAATGAGAATCAATTTTACGAACTTAGGATGCTATTGCCTGTTTAGCTAAAAGCATTTGATTATGCAAAAGTCTCTTCTAAAATGCACTACAACAATCACAGTTAATGTGGTCAACATCCACAAACATGACATTCCTGCTTATTTCAACTTTCTGAGATGACTTGGGCAAATACTTTTGAATCAGACCTGACCTTTGCCGCAGGGATCAAAAGGTGTGCTAGCACAAACGAAGGCTTGTGTCCACCAATTTAAACCTGAGAATGACACGTCTTCAAAACAACTATTCAGGAGAGCATGGTTCTTGGCTCAAAAAAGTGACCTGTCAAACATGATACGTGCCTCCTAAAATGAACATATTCAAGATAAAGTCATCTACTCATATTCTGCTTTAAAGTAAGCTAGATGTAAAAAAAAAACAGTGACTCGAACAGAGAAGAGAGTATTTTAATCACCTCTGGTGAGACTTGCTGACACTGCAGGGCGTTGTTCAAAAACACAAAAAAAAAGCTTTCAAGGCCTCAGTCTTCCTTAAACATATAATTACATGATGTATAGGCTGTTCAAGAGACCTGATTGGACGCAACAGCAGCCCATGCTTAGAAGGCGGAACAGAAGAACGTGCGTCTCCACATGAACGCTAGTCGTGATGCAAAACTGACAATCTTCACCTCATTCTAGGCTGTTCTAATCCTAGTTATGCCTAAAGCAAAGGAAGTTTAAATGGTACAGTTTAAGCAGTGGGATGCAGGCCCCGCGTTGTGTATGTGTGAGGGTGTGTTTGTGAGTGCAGCTTTCACTCCAAAGTGAAATAACAGGAATTGCTTAAACCTGACATCCTCATAATCAAAGTGTGAACTTTAGAAGATATCCAGTGATATAGCTGCCTACGGGCGACATCTGTTCTGTGACTAGAGATCCTTGCAGCTTTTAAGAATGAAAAATGCATTTCTTCCAGACACAATGTGATGACTGGCGCTCAATAATTAACTTCTGAGGTAAAGTTTAAGGGGTAAATCATGGAAAAGTTAAGTAAAGTTTAGTTTTATAGAGTGAAAGTTCAACACTGAAATCCAAATATGACAATATCAGGGTGGTTTCCTGATGTACAGACAGTGAAAGTTTCCGCTCCTTCACAAGGAAAAACAGTACATTGGTTCAGTTGACAAACTGAGCAAAAGTGCTCTCTGGTACAGCTTGATGCGCAAATTAAGTAACTGTATGACATTACGACACTCAGACAGAAGGAAGGCTATCCGGAAAACAGCCATAATGCTTTTTCAAAAGTATACATCTAACATTAATGATATGGCTCATGAATAGGCTATTTTGATTGGGAAGGACAAGCAATTTTCCAGTGTAGGACCATGTTTTGACCATGTTCTTTGGATAATGTTTCTGGGGGGAGTGTGTGGTAGCGGTCTTGACAGGTCACTATTAATGTATCATTATTTTTTGACAGTCTAGCACTCATTGATCAAAAGTACTGAAAAGAAGAAAGGTGCATGTAAATGAAAGGAGATATATACTCCTTATAAACTCCTTAAAATGTATTCAAAATATGTCACTGACCTAATTTTGGGACTATCGGTATGAAGAATTTCAGCACAATCCTCGAACAGTTGTGGCCACTTCCCCATTTTAAATCACCTGTGTCCAGACCAGCATTATTTTTATTCATCCACAGAACATTGTCATTTTTTGCCAAAGTGTCAGCAGCGTGTCTGACAGAGAGGAAAGAAAGCTGGAGCAGAAAAGCAAGGAAGTCAAAAAGGGAGAGAAGGAGAGAGGAAAAGGGCATGTGCCCAGTGAGGCCAAATAAAATGTAAAATAAGTGTGCCATTAAGGCCTTCTGGACGGGGGGGGGACACACCGCTAATTTTAAACTGCAAATGCTTCACTCAGGCCATTAAAAATAGCCATCTGACTATGTGGCACTGCAACACGGCTAAATAGCCACGGCAGTTAATGCAGGCATACAGACATTTCTATACAACAACACACACATCTACAAAGACAGTGTCAGGCACGTTCACACAGACACACCTTTATGTACATACAGACACTGAAAGATACTCATGCTGACATATATACACACACATTTATACATGCACAGATGCAAAAACACAGAAAGGCAAACACACAAATAACCCGAATCCACCAGCCAATTCTAACTCTAATAGGAGGAACAAGCAGGACAAATAACTTCTTTTTAAATATGGTTCTGATGCCGTACCATATTCTGCTTAGAGATGAATAACATCATTAGCATCCACCTCATGATCCATAGGTGGAGGGGGCTTACCTGTACATGTTGACGTTGTGCTGCTCCGCCGCAGGGAATCCCAGCATCCCGCAGACTACTCGACCGGCACTGAGGTCCCATCCGAGGTCACAGACATACCTCCAATTCCCATTGTACATCACTTCCACCGCACCCTCCGTAACCAGCGCGTAACCCCTGGTCGCTGGCACGACGGGCTGCAGACGTACCTCTTCAAAATTCACATGGGTGGAGGACTGAGGGGGAAGAAGACGCCCAGATACTCACTGTGCTATTCCGATATTCCTAAGGTATTGTTCCCGGAACATCAAATGAACACCATGCCCATGTTTTGCGTGCATCCAACCAGTGCTCCTCTGCTAGGCCTTAACTGACAAACAGCGAGGTTACAGACTTCTGACTGAAATGTAATTTGTGTCATGCAGTGTTTTAATGGGTTACTTTCATCCAAATTAAATTACTTCATTCTGACCTTAATACATCTGAATTCTTATTGGTGCAATTCATATTAACTGCCATGTCCAAAAGGTTCCACAGCACAAATCTCCTTGGAACTTCTCCATGCATCCTAATGGGAGTCACAGGTCTGGTTCCCTAATCACCACTGAAGCTGCTTCCTTAAACTGTCACCTTTGACCGAATGAAACCTTACAGGAATGCAAACCAGGAAAGAATACCGTGTTTTACCTATATCCTCTAACCGTCAAAGAAGGCTTTCAATATTGTATCTCCATCTAGTAATCCGACAAACATTTTCATTTGGCCATCAGCCAGATACTTACAAGCCATGTCACCACAGGTGACCAAAAGAATTCACTTTGCACCCTCAGCATACCCTGAAACCCAAGGCCAAGGTCTGGTACAAATCTGAATCCCAACACAAACATGCTGCTCGACTCCAATTACTTGTACATCCAGTCATGATCAGATTTCTTTCCCTGCATCTTGATTGTTTAAACCAGTGTTTCTCAACCGTTTTGCACCGAGACCCAATTTTTATCATGCCAGCTCAATCGCGACCCTATATCAAGTATAGATTTATATTATCGCTATGAAGAAGCATGCCATGCACTCTGTAATTTATGCCAATCAATGCCTATTGCACAAATCTGATTGGAATTGCCAGTGAATTTTAAATTAAGCATCAGTGGTTTGGCTTCTTGGATTGGTTGAGTGTTCACTAATTTTGCACTAAGCATCTGCCAACCCAAGACCCATTTATATAAGTTAATTCTAGGACTGGGGCTGGGAAATCTGATTGTGGATCAGCATAGGAGCTTGCTGATTTTAAAATGCTTATATTTCCAACTCTGCGTTGCGACCCTTTCAGAACTTGCCACAACCTAAACATGGGTCGTGACCCATGGGTTGAGAATCGCTCAAACAAAACTTCTGTCTGGAATCACTCCAGCCACAAAAAACAGTCAATTGTGTATTTACAGGTGTGAGTTTAGGAATACAGGAAAAATCAGGGAAGATAAATGAAAGAATTTACTCTTCAACAATCACAAAGTAACAAACTATAAACTAATGGGATTCCTTCCAAAAAATGGCATCATCAGTCTTGGGAGTGTGGGTTGTATGTTTGCATGAGTTAATATGTCAGTATACATGCAATGAGAGAGTGAATATCTGTGTACTGGCTAGTAGCCTGACAATATTTAAAAGTATCCCATTTTAAAACCACAGACTGGGCAACAAACTTGTGTGAGCGTTTAACCCACAGTAGGAACGGAAGCAGAACCCTATGATTCCTTACCGAATCATATTGGCTGCTGTACCTCTCCGGTGCATGTCTGCTCACTGGCTCAGGCCGATTCTCCTCTACATGCGTGACTGCATTACTGGGCCTCTGCGCAGCAGCACTCCCAAGACCTGTGGGAATCTGGTGCCCACGCGGGACCGTGTTCCCATTGCTACGCTGCAGGTGGATCACATGTCCACGGGGCTGGGCTGGCCGGCGCCCTTGCCGTGGCGAGTTCAGGTTCCGCAGCAGAGCGATCTCGTGACCCCGTCGAGACTGTCTCGTGCGCTCTGGTGGAGGGGGAGGGATCGTGCGTTCTGGCTCAGGGGGAGCAGGACTCACGCGTTGGATGGCGTTACCTGACCACGGAGATGCTGAGTTCATCCGTTCCGATCGTGGAGATGATGTGTACGCATCCTCCATCCAAGGAGAGTTCACTTGTTCAGAGCGTGGAAATGATGACTGAGCATTCTCTGACCATGAGGAAAGTGAATTGAAGTGCTCGGATGGTGGAGATGGAGAAAAGGCATGCTCTGTCCAAGGGGACAGCGAGTTCACATCTTCTATCCGTGAAGATGCTGGGTTCACACGTTCAGGCCTGTGGTGCGGGGGGCCAGACCGCCTCTGGGGACTGCAGATCACACCGAGGTCCTCAGCATGCGTGCAGTCATTGACTCCCCAACCATTAAACTGGCAGTTCGCTATTGATGTTTCTGTACCAGTGCAGCGAACATTGTCCATCCAAATCGGACCTGATAAGGGACACAGCAAATTCCTATAATGAGACACTATAGTTATTGGCCTGCTTTGCTTTTTAAAAATCAAGGAGGAGGAGGTTTACCAGCATCCAAGCTAATAAAATACCTCTGAAAAAGCATTTTGGCCAGCTTATGTCTATGTACATTATTCTGCTTTAAGGACTAGGAGGGGAATTAATTTGCTACCCCAGAAATGCATAAAATTGAGCAATTTTACTGTTTTGAGCAACATTTTACTGCAAAACTGACTGTCAATGGGGATTTTGTAGAGACCAATAAATAGTGTTATATAATATAGTTTTTGCAATATGCCTCTTACAGGACCCAAATTCAGACACTATAATTATATGTGATAAAAATATTATAAAAATGTACAGCTGGTATGTGCTAGTGCAATAAGTCATGACTTTCTTTGAGATATAGTAAAGCCTATATTATCGGATTTAACATAGCGCAAGCTTAAACTTTAAGAGGAAATGATGCTCACCTCGCCCTTGTCCGAACTTGGCACTGTGCGCCCACGTGATGCCGCGCCGGAAGCCGAGCTCGCGGCAAATCACGTTGGTCAGCTTGATGTCAACCTCATCGTCGCAGACGGTGCCCCATGCATTGTTGTAGAAGACCTCAATGCGGCCTTGGTTCGGTTTCCTCCCGACGCCATTGCCAGCCAGGCGTACTTTGAAGGCCGGCGGGAGACCGTGCGCTAATTGGAGCAGCACATGGCTCACGAAGAGGACAAGGCCCAACATGGCGTTTCTGTTGTGAGGCGAAAATCACAGCCCCGGTCTGGTGAGAACGGCAGACACATAAACCTCTGTACAGAAAGGGTTGCGTTACATTTTAACCCACAATTTAATTCAGAGCGCCTTATTCTTTCGGAAGGTAGGCAGGTATTAATTGGGGGGTTACGTATACAATTCAGTGTAACGTCCTATCGGTTTTCCCGCGAGACTCACGTGCAGGTGAGTCTCCCCGAGAGGCTCTCGCGTACATATTACCCTTTGAGCATAAATTGTTGCACACCTCTTTCTATATTTTAACTTTTAATTTTTTTTTGAGATCTCATTAAGGTATTGCGATTTCGTGGGCTATTATGTAGAAGACGAAATGAAGGGATACGGTTTAGAGTTTTTGAGAAACATTAATTAGATAAAGTATATATGTACTTCGGTCTGCGTTGTGATTGCCCAGAGACCAACAGTGACCCCCACTGGAGAGAAACATCTAACGCTAGTTTAGGGAGTAGGATGAGCTGAAGTAATTAACGTTAGCCGGTAAACTATTAGAAAATACATACACTAATAGAAAAAGTACAGAAACTACTAATACGTATAATTTATTAAACGTATTTAAACTCACGATGTTCAAAAGCTCATAATCAGTTTCATATTATAAATAAATTTGATACTGTTGCTATATTGGCTCATATATTTAAATGGATTTTTGACGTGAATGCGTGAATAGAATGTTACAGCAAACTGTACGTAAAAAACAACTCAGCTGCTACAACGTAAAAAACGAATTGAAAACGAAAAACGATACAAAATACCATAAAGCAACCTGCGTTAAATATGACGCAGTCCACGCTGTAATACCTATACGCTGTTCGTTCTCACACAAGCTGATAGCGAATTTAAAACTGCCGGTCCTCTTTGGATATATCAGACTTTGGTGTCATAAATAAAAATTTCTCTTATTCGGGTAAAACGTAATTACTTGTTAGAAATTAATATTTTTGGATTTGGTCGGATTCATTAACAATCGTGCATTTTTGCGTGATTTTTAAAAATGTTCTTATTTTGTATTTTATAACATCAGCAAGAAAACTAAATTAAGTACTCTGCTACTTTAATTCCTCCATTGCAAGTCCTGCTATTTGTGCTGGAGTACTCATTCTGTCATCTTCCTCTTAACCAATTAAACCAATTGAATTAAAATCAACACAGAAGTTGCCAAAGCCTGAAAGAACTAATAAATTTTCAAGATACTCTGTTTTGCGCAGACCACGCAGAATTAATAACACATGCAAAATCATCATTACAGTGAGCAGACAAGTACAAGAAATACACATATTTCATATCCAGTGGTATACTACTGTAGGAGTAAACTACTAAATGAGCAGAATGGGTCAGTAAAGCAAAGAATAGCCTCATGGCAGCAGTTAAAGAGGGAGGCTCACCCACCTGACAGCCAGCTTTGTCTCTGCGTGTGGCTCCCTTGGAGAGAAGGAGAAAATGAAGGAGGGTGATAAGCTGAGGTCTTTGGTCTAGACTGGCCCTCTCCTCCAATCCCTCCCTTCTCTGTTCCCTCCTTCCTTATGTCCATTTCTCCTTCCCTCTCTCTTTGGCCTTTGTCAGAAAGCTCACACATCTACATTATGAGTGCTTCATTGTCAACCGTGGCCTCTGTTGCAGCTTTTTGTATTCTTTTTTGGTGAGAATCATCAGACATCCCTCCTGTTGGGTGCCAGTTTGTGTTAGTCATACACCTGTTGCATGGAATGAATACCTTACCTTGAACTGTACTGCCTGCTACTTGCAACCGAGACAAAATACATTATCTGATTATCTACATCAAAAACAGTAGTTTTGATGGAGCTATGGAAGAAAGCAATTTCTTTTGATTGACCATCATTAATTTGGTGACACCACTTCATCAGTCATTTCTAAATCGTCCATAGTGTGTGAATTTGTGTGTGCATTTGTCTGCTTTGTGATGGACTGGCATCCCATCCGGGGTGTACCTCTGCTTCATGCGCTATGCTGCTTAGGATAAGATTCATACCCAAAAATCAACTACTTCTGGTTATATGACAAAGTGTGATCTAAACGTTAACCAGTTCACAATCTAAATAAACTAGTAGCTTTGCAGTGTATTTTTCCATATACGAAAGACCTAACCTCATGGAGAAGTTATACTCAAATATACATTTTATTTTCACATCCTCTGGCACACAGGCCGTTTCGTTTTCAAACCTCACATCCAAGTTTCCTTGCTCTAAGGCGACCCTGTAAAGCATTCCAGTATAGAGGAGAATGAAGAACTCTGCAGATATGAGAGAGAAACCCTAAATAGCTCACTCTCCATGATGAGGCATGCGTGACAAAGAACTGTTGACAAGTCTGTGCAGCACCAGGGACATGTATTCTTGTTACCAACCTCCATCCCATGATCATGACCATATCAGGATGGGTGATGTGAAAGACGGCCCCTTTAAGAGAATAACGTCGGCACAAGTCTGTAATCACACACTGGGATCCCCCAGCTTCGCCTGTACCCACAATTTGTGGTGCCATAAAATAAGTATGTTTTCCAACAATAACAGCAGTGTTTGAAACTCTGGAAGCTTCCCTGTTCTTGTTTAAAGTGCTTCATAATAGATGCAGCCATGACTTTCTCCCAAAAATAGACCCAGATCAATGCATTTTACAATATTATCCTAAGATAGAATAAAACGTACGATTTTTTTTTTTTAAATCCTCAATTTCTACCATTTATACTTTGTGATATTGAACAAATGTAATTCTTGAAAGCGCACACACACGGAGGCTGAATCACTGAACTTCCCACTAGTTATTTGATTAGTGTATTTCTTGGTGTTTCAAGTGTGATGTTTTTCTAGTTCAACTTGTGGTGGTTTTACAAAAACAGACATGCTTTGTATGGAAATGCATCTCTCCTTTTTTTAAATCAGGTAGTCATAACTGGAAACTTAGGCTTATAAATGTATACCTTTCCATATCCCCAGAACCAAAATTGGCAGTGTGTTGAGAAGGAAAAGTTTATTTTTGTTTTCACTTCTTTTTGAAACATGGTTAATTCCACTGAAGCAAAGTAAAGCAATTTTCTAGTTTAGAATATAAATTTATCCAAGGCACATTCCTGATAAAATATACTCAGCAAAAAAAGAAACGTCCCTTTTTCAGGACTGTGTATTTCAACAATAATGTTGTAAAAATCCAA
>JAODLC010000045.1:3811835-3823154 GCA_026781145.1 Hippopotamyrus pictus | reverse complement strand
ACAATGAAGATCTGTAAAGTTATTTGGATTTTTACAACATTATTGTTGAAATACACAGTCCTGAAAAAGGGACTTTTTTTTTTGCTGAGTATATATTAAGCCGGACACCTTAAGACACCAGAGTACAATATTATCTCCTACGAACTGCTACCTTGCTGCCTAATCATTAGTCCTTGATACAATGCATTCATCAAATAAAAATACAGGAAAAACTCTGACAAGGTTAGAATCTAAATGCAACATTTTATTTCACTCTTTGGTACAAATTGTGTATAATGGGGAAAAAATAAATAACTTTGAAAAGAAAAAATAATCCTTACCCCAAAGTCAGTTGGGAAAAAAGTTAGTTTTAACTTAAACAGAGCATTTAGTGAGACAGATTCATTATTAACCTGAAGCACTTTGGGAATCAGTATCTCTGTAGGAATAATGAAGAAGTAAAATGTAATAAGTTAGAACCTTAAAGGAGCCATTGTGTGGTTTTGTTGTTCATGAAAAAGGCACTGTGGTGAACAGGAACCTGCAGCGATTTGCTCAGGAACTTTAATATTAATAATAATAAAGATGATTTAAAAAGCCCAATTCCAAAAAAAATGATGTGGCAATTCTTCATCCCAGCAAGCCAGAGTTAACACCAGAGCTGTGCAAGTCATCAGAACAGACACTTCCGGGCATGTAAATAATCTTATAAGCAGTTCCTTTAAACCAGTGTTTCCCAGTCGGCTCCTCCGGGACACCCAGGCGGTTCACGTCTTTGAAGGAGGGGGGAGCAAAAATACGGCTTGTCTGGGGGTCCCCAAGCTCCAGGTTGGGAAGCACTGCTCTAAACTATATTCATTGACAGGAGTTCCTGGCTTCCTCATTCTCTCAAAAAGCAGAATATGCACCTCTGAGACGTCACCTAATAAGCCATGCAATGCAGAACTGTAGAAATAGGACAAAGACTAATATGAAATTTAGTATCCAAGTAAAACAAAAAATCTGATGTTTTGATCCCACTGACTTAATTGCTAGCTTCAGTTTTACATTTGAACTGGCTTGGTTTCCCCGCCCATAAATAAATTGGACCTTTAAATCAGATGGTAAAGAAATTCTTATTTGGTATTTTAGTGTTTAAGATGATTATTGCGCAATAAGATGCAAGTACTCTCCTTTTTGGTCAGTACAATATAATAAAAGGGATAAAAAAGTCAAAGATTAAAAAATAAATAAATAAAAGGTTTGACTACAGAATGGAGTATTCCAGGCTTTGCAGTGTATGTCTTAGTAGTTCTACAGAACCCCCCTCCCTTTCGGACCGTACTCAACGTAAAGAGGACATGTATCCATCCAGAGAACACATTAGGCATCACTAATACAAAGGGTCTACTAAGAAAACAACCATTTCTGACCATTACAGCTTCCAGTTTGAGATTTCTCAAGTATCACACATGAGATCTGGACCATGCAAGGCAAGAAAAACAGGAAATTAAGATGAATGAGACCTGACAACATGCTGTATATGAAAGGTCCAAGACACTTATGGTCTCTCTCCCCCCCAAAAAAAAAAAATCAACACATACAACAATCCAGCTACCTCCTATGAAGAGGCCTTCTAATTAATGCCAGAGAATAACAAGCTGCAAATAATGCATTAGGAAACAAGCACATAAGCTCACTAATCTTGTCACCCTAATGCCACTGTTTTGTCTCCCTCCATGTTGTGATTGTGGAAACCACAGCAAAATACACACAAAGCAAATGAGTGTGAACAGCAAAGGCAAGCTGCACCTTTGATTCCCATATAACATATCCTCCACTCATTAGCATCTCAGTCAGCTGGACTCCAATCAGCATGAAATCAGTACATTCCTCTCCTTTCAAACAGCACAACGCCAGCAAGTGCTTGTGGCATAGTGTATGAAATTCTCCCAATGGTCCTCTGCAATTTGTGCATAGTAGTAGTTATTTTCATGACACATAACCAAACAGTAATAATATATTGTTATAGGAAAATAAACAAGGGTGGAAATATAACGAGTGGTACATATTCCCTTTTCCTGAGAACCTAAAACCCAGAAACTTTATAAAGGAATATTTAGTAAAAAAGTAAAACCAGGAAGCTGATTCAGTAAATCCTTCCAAAGTCAATTTTGTAAAGCCCAGAAGTGAATGTGAACACAGGACAACAAAAATGTTTGCGCAATCAATAACAATCGATTTCGGAGTTCTGATACAGAAACAACAAGTCAGTAAAAGACTGAACAGACTAAAGATGAGGGTCTATTCAAACTTTCTACTTTGAAGTCAGTTAACATTCAAAATGCCTCAGTGTGAGCCTGGACTGTGTTTAATCCTGAGACCACACTCTAGATTTTCCAACTTTGTAAACTCCTGACACTGATAAACTTGTTCAAGACAAGTCCAGTCATTTAACTGACTCGATTCTTGGCAGAATCAAAGACAGTAAACAGTTTAACACCTAAAAGGTTGAATCCCTGCTGGTGCAAAACCTGACATCTAGTGGTTGAGGGATGTAAGGGCATTTAGGCCTGAGAATTACAAAGGGTGATAATGTAAAACAAATCCCCTAAGTGCAGTCTCCTAGCTACAAAACCTATCCAAGAGCCCAAGCTAAAATATGAAGACGCACATATAAAATAAAATACTGTAACAACCCCTCTTTTCACTTTGGATGAGGGTGAAAAAAGCCATTTTCAATATCGCATAAAACCTACAGAAAGCCCAGTATACAAATCAGATGACATCCCTTCATCCACATTCGAACACTCAGTCCATTGGCAAGTATGCTGAAGGGAAACTCTTATGTTTGTATAGCTTAGCTACAGTGCGCCCTTTCAAATCCACCCTTCCTGCAGAAAGAAGACTTAAAGGATATGCTTGTCAAAAGCCACTACAGATCATGTGCGATCGTGTGCATTTTAGAAAATGTTGACCCTTTCCACTGTTCAAGAGAACCTGGAAGTGGAGCCTAAGAAGTGCAAAAGGCCCATTCCTTCAAAATGTTTCCTCCTCCTCTATATTAAACAGAACATTGTGTAAAAGATGGTTTTAAAAAAGTAAACTGACACATAGGGGCACAGGGAAGGGTGTCACTCAAAGGGACTACCAGTGACATCCATTTCTTCCTTCCAGGTCGAATGTCAAAGGAAATGAGGCCTCTTGCATTTAGGGCCACTGTGTTTTTATACTGGACAAACGAAGGTTGGAACTAGAAAGTGGATTTGACATCTTACTCATTCTGTTGACTGCCTTTGGTTGGATTTGAGCAAAAAAACATATCACTTAAGCTAACTATGGCAGATATGAACTGCTACAGGTAGTAAGCGACTTGACCATTAAGTATGGAATTATCAATTAACCACAGTCTCCATATCCATTCCAGTACCATCGTCTTCACAAACTGTGACTAGCACTCTGACAATATGTAGCTTGTGCAGCCAGCTGGACCTGTGCAAAAATAATTTAGGTAATAAGAAAGGAAGTTCGTCTTAACAGGCATTATACCAAAGTGGTATGAGATCCCAGTCCTGCTGATCCATAGTCCTCTCCCTTCCTTTTGTGGGGCAAATGGGCTATGATGGCTGCCAGGGCTTCCTGTCCCGGCCACGCTGCTCTGGGATGTGCTTGTAGCGGCACTTGTCCCCAAAGTGGCAGCCGGTGGTCCTCCAGAAGTAACACTCATCCCCATTTATGGGACCCTTGCGCCTGGATCTGCAGACAGACCAAGACGAAATCACTCTACATTTAATCATGCAGCGTTAGATCGAATCAATCCATTTAATCCTGTCATATTCCAAAGTTTTCTTTGGAATTTGTCCTCGAAGTACAACCACAAATCAATTACCCAGCAGCTGAGGTCAGCTGGGATGACAGGGGGACGGTGCCTGAGGCGGGCCTCTGTGGTGAGAGCACAGCTCTCTGACGATCTGGATAACGAATCACAAGCTTGGTGTCCTCAATCTCTACTCCCTGGAATTGATGTTCGATAAAACACAAGTCACTGAACTATGACTTACTGGGGACATAAAACAGATTCAGCCGAGCACCACTGGATCCAGTTGACCAGTGGCATCATTAGCATCTCGAGCAAGGAAAACTTCACATTACAAGAATCCTACCTGTAGCTTCTCCATTGCAAGGGCAGCCATGTTGGAGTTTCTGAAGTTAACAAAGGCACAAAAGCGTTCATGAAGAACCCGTATGCTCTCAATCTCTCCAAAGCTGGTGGGGGGGGGGGGGGGGGGGGGAACAGAAGTACCGCAACGTAAAGCACCATATGTATGTTAATTATTCGGAGACCGGTGACAGCTCAGAAATATTTACCCTACGTTTTGAAAAGGCTCAAAAGGTGCTTCTCGCTGACATCTGTGGTGACATTTCCCACCCACAATGATACGCATGGGGACCTGTATTTATTGGGAGATGGACAAACAGGTGACAGGAACCAGCTTTGTCAGAGCACTCCCCTGTGACATCATTATTCAGTTGTTTCACAGCCCCAAAGCACAGCTCACGGGTGCTTGCTGAAAGCTCATCATACTCACCCCGACTGGTTCTGCACAGAATTGAGATCCAGTACTAAGGAAGGAGAAATTAACAAGATGAGCACTTTTGGTTGTCCAATATCTAATTTCCCAAAGCAACAAAGCAGGTTATTGAAATTAACCTAGCTAAAATCTAATAAGTCTTTATAATGCAAAACCTTAAATTATTTAAAAATGCACACACTCAAATAGCAAGTAAAGGACTAGTGTATCATTTATAGTACAGGTGTCTTTGCTGCCCCCATCTGCTGCGATATGGCACTGCATTACCAATAATTTGAAAAATTTGTTCCCATTGTTCATTAAAGTTGTTGGTGGGTGAGGGTAGTACTGTTGCCGCACACCTCCAGGGTTCCACTTCCACTGTGTGGAGTTTGCATAGCTTCCCCCCCATCTTTGTATGCTGTGCAATTCTAGGTATTCTGGTTTCCTCCCATAGTCTAAAGAGTGTTAAGTGTGAGTTTGTGCCCTGCAATGGACAGGCACGCCAAATGCGTGTGCTCGCCAGTGTGCGTGCCCCGCAATGGACAGGCTCTGACCAGGATTGTAATCTAAAGTGCAATGTTAGCTGCTGCATTTAAAATAAGAGTAACTGCGGCCAAAAGGATGCGAGTTGCATTTTCAGGTTGCATGCTTAATCCCCAGCTACTGTGGTGAATTACAGCCATTTGATATAAACTGCTTCAGATATGCATAGAGCTGAACACTGGTTAAAGTAATGGTTACAGAAAAGCAACTGGCTAAAGAAAAAAAAAAGTTACTGGTTCCTCAAATATGATGGGGGGAAAAAAAAATCTCCCAGTTAGCGGTTCTTACTTCTTGCCGCCTCAGGAGAACTGACTGCATCTTGCACTGTGGCATACTTTTCCAGCAGCTGTTTGCTCTGTGGTTCCTGAAAGCCCATTTCCTAGCATAGACACATTTGATATTATCAGTTAAATACTATGAAATACAAGCTCCCTCCCCGCACCATTTAGATCAAATAGATCTGATGGATCATTTCATTACATATGTGCCAGCCAATCACAGCTCAGTTCATTCACCAAGAGCTGCTGCAGCTTGCAGTTGTACACGTCATAGGTGGCATCCTTGCAGTTCGCATCCAGCTTGAGCACCCGCTCCATGGCCTCTTCTGCCTTGTCGTACTGCTGCAGATTGCAGAGGTTAGGGTCAGTAGCTGGCCTCAAAATTAAATGCAGCATTAATACAGAATTAAGATTTGGTGAAGATTCAGGTGCAGACCTTCATTCCCATCAGTGCCCGTCCTTTACGGAAATACCCATAGGGCCAGTGGGGTGCAAGCCGGATTGACTCCTCAGCATCCGCGAGGGCCAAGGTATAGTTACCCAGGCACTCATAACAGCTGGAACGATTCCCAAAGAACCTGCCCCAAAAAGACAGGTCATTCTTGGAGATGAAACTCAGGGAACGCTGGCGCATTGTTAGGCAGGACAGGTACCTGTGATCTTTGGGATCGCAGTGAACAGGTACCTGTGATCTTTGGGATCGCCGTGAACAGGTACCTGTGATCTTTGGGATCGCAGTGAATAGCTTCTGTAAACATACTGACGGCCTGAGTGTACTTCTGCTCTTCCCACAGCTTAATGCCCTTTTCTGATGAGACATCAGACCAAAACTTCAGGAAATGGGAATTGTAATGGGGGTAAAAGGTCAGGTAAGAGATAAAACAGACATTGCAATAATGCTCAACATGGGAAGTCACAGAGAGGCTGCTAAACTCGATTTCAAGTTTATGTAGAAAGCCAGTATGATGAAAAGTACCGTGAAATGACAAAACGTAGCTACTAAACAAGCACAAACAGCTCATTCCAGGTGGTTTCAGAGAAAAAAGGGGGAAAAAAAAGAACTCATGAGCGACTTCACTCTTCAACTTTTCTGCGTTTTGCTGATAAGGTGCCAAAATGGCAGAGACAAAAACCACATTTCCCCAGAGACGAAAAAGGCTCCCGTTGTTGCCTGAGGTTTAGCGTTTGTCTTTACAGTAACAGCCACCCTGGCAGCATGGAGGCCGGCTTTGCAGCTTATGTCCAGGTTCTGACAGGCCAAGCAGCTCACCGGCCAACGATGTGCTCCGCTTGGCCGCAAGATCTGCAGGGTCCACCTGGAAAGCACAGCCACAAGCAGGATATTCAGTAGTCTACTTGCCTACATCCCCCAACCAAATGCACAGTAATCACTTCAAATTCTCCTTTAACTTCAAATTTTATGCATTTTCTATTACAATATTTTTTAAATGTGTCCTCCCCCACCCTCCATAACCATCGCACCATATTAGTCACGGAACTCTCAAACTTGCTTTTCAAGTAATATTGTGAACTCGGCTAAAAATACAGAACAGGAATTTCAACACACAGTTACGCTTCCTTCAGCCTCCGTCTCACCAGGAAGTAAATGTGCTTCCTCAATTTACATACCTGCCGGCTGTCCTTGCACAACAACAGGCATGGAGCGATTTGCAACTCGAGTCGAACAGTATAGTGTCATGAACAGACATGTTTTGGCTTTTGCAGCAAGAGGTGTGCCGTCTATATAACTCAAAAGAGAACCAAAACACCACAGATTTCTGCAGTGTACCTCTTCAGTGCTGTGCCTAACCTTAATTCCAGTTATAGAAGTGAATACCATATTTAAAATAATCAAAAAGTAGCTTTTGTATACCTATTGGACATCTAAAAGGAGCATTTACTGGTTCTGTGCTTAAGATGATTCACTTTGTCCATTATGTACACATGGTTCAGATGCATCTATATGCAAAGCATTCTGGGTGAAACATGTCAGGAATGAATTAGTGAATAAATCACCTTGGAGATCCTTTCCCAGCATTTCCAGCATGTGGTCACTCACCTCCCTGGTCCTGGCTTCGTTCTCTTTGTTCTCCTTTGAGCCCTGACTCCGCCCCAAGCGGCTCTTCGGCTTGATGTGGCTGGCAGCGTTGGCGTAGAAGGCACTGCTGACGTCCCAACCCGGGTCCTATGATGACACAGGTGCACACAGCTGACTGATAGCAGTCTTCATTAATATCCACCATCACTGCTCATGGCCCAGTCATGGCCTTCCATGTACAGCGCTCACAGTAAGTCGTGGGAAGCTTGATTAATTCTGTAATAATGTTACAAATTTTCTGGTTTCATAACAAAAGCCCATTCACAAGCAATGTTTAACATATCTGCAGATATGTTATGCACAGACATTTTCTTTTTATTATTTTTTGTTTTTTACCAATTCAGTTCTGTTCTTGCCGTTTTGCTATTATTTAGTCACTGGCTCCCAAAGGGATACTAAACACAAATATTTGGCGTTTTATATTATTGCAAAGGTGTTACTAATTAAAAAGCACCCAATAAACATTTAACTCAGAACAGCTGTTTTAGAACTATAATTTGAGTTTCAATTGATTACAACTTTACAGGTTCCAGCTGTTTCTAATGTCATATATATTTTTTGTAAATGAATGAAGTAATTTGTTTACAAAACCCAATAAATCTGCAATATTTTACAGCATTAAGCAAGCATCCCAAGACTTTCTATGAGCATTGTAACCAAGGAAGAAAGCTTAGTCCAAGAAAAGACACTGGACAGATCTTGATCCAACTACATATTCTTGGACTGAGAAGTGTGTTATGGGGCACCTCTCATACCGCAGAAATTATTATGGTATACGGAGATTTGGTACTTTGCAGAGGCAAACACAAGCCAGAATCCTTACTGAACTGAACACCTTCCTTATGACACAGTATGCAAAGTCACTGAAAGACCAGAACAGACCACTTAAACCCTGGAGTTTACTCCAGCACACTGAAGCTTACCAGAATTTAAGCCAGCACAACATTCATTTCTATAAGTACAATGGTTTCATTACTTTTGGCAGTACCTCTTCACAAGGACTGCATGATGCATGGTGATGGGCCCTGTTCCCTGAAGCTGCGAGCAGTTGGATAGGCACTCCTTTGCAGATCACCGCCTCGTCCTCCTTTTCGCTTCCACTCTCCTCGGACTCCAGCTGCACAGAGTCCTTCTCATCCTCATCCTCCTCGTCCTGACAGACATATCGTATAAATGACTCACCCTCCCTTCAACAGAAATCAAACCATAAGTGACGTGTCCCCTACCTGCTCAGCAGTTTCGTTCTTTCCGACTTGTTCCAACTTCTTCCGTTGTCGCTGTCGCTACAGAAAGACATTAAGGGTCACAGTACCATTCCTGACTCCTGTGAGCACAGGACACGATGGTGGAGGGTCTCCAGGAAACCGCGGATCACCACTCACCTTCCTCTTGGCTCTGCGTCTCTCTGCACGCCGCCTGACCCGCTCCTCCTCACTGAAGCCCTCCTCCCCAATAAGGCCGTCCTGTCGCAGACACGCACAGCTGATCAGCACAAATCACTTGCACTCCATATATAGATACAACCTCCACCTGAGTCTCCCCCAGCCAACGAGGAAGTTCTGCGCCTACTCTACCTCTTTTCCAAACCCCAATGTTTCACTTAAGAGCATGATGTCCCTTGTTCCCCTATCAAGCTGAAACAGTCAACAGTTCAGGAACAGCTCCTGCCGTACCGGAGTCAGAGCAGCGTTGTCAGCCCTCTGGTTGGAGATCTCCGCGCTTCCACATTCAGTCTGCTCTCCCTTTTGCTCGGAAGTACCTTTCCACAACAACAGGATAATGGCACATACAGGTAATGTCACAACACTGCAAAGCAGAACCACATCGATCCCAGAAGTCTCAGAACAAGAACTCATTCAAGGGATATTTAAAATGATGTTTCCAGAAAAGCATTAAAGCTGAAAATAAAAGCCATACAAAGATGCAGCGTAGCGACAGGAGCGAATATTGAAAGAGAGAAGAGGACATACATGCATGCAAGCAAATACATTTGATCCTGTCCCTCTGCTACAGGAAAATGATGGCCATGCACAAAGCCTTGACAACTCAAACCTCACTTTTTAATAAGCAGAGCTCAAGTAATTACAGTTGTTTTCTGTATTTGCAAATATTTAGGAGCAGAATCATAACATGAGCAATGTTTCAATTAAGAACACAGGACCAGTACAGCAGCCATGTTGCAATAAACAGTGCTGCCATGGTACGGCTGGCTTGAGGATACAGTGACTAACCAGAATTACGATAATTGAAAATGGATGTTTGGTCACTAACAGAAGGGATAAATGACTTAGAAGTTTGCAAGCTATTCTTTTGCCAGCAAGCAAACCTTTTTATTAGGCTAAAAAATACTGGGATTTTGAGTCAGGGGAAAATATCATTTGTAGAGTTCCATATTTGTTATGCAAAGCACGATAGCCTCGTGGATTCTGATATTGTAAAAACAGCTGCCAACCAAAACACCTTCTCTGCAAAACACGCCGACACCTGCAAAGCCGCCTTCGCCACAACCTGAGGCATGTGAATAAATCATTCGTTTCTCGCTGCAAAATATATGTTTTCTGTAGAAAACTGTCAGGGGAAAGATGTTTTATAGATGGGATGTCCTAAGAAAACAATGACAATTCTTTGCAATGAAGGAACCATGCTGAAGGACAAAACCAAACATCTATTCTCTCTTCTAGAGCTCAAAAGAAGGCTGCACACAACCCATTTGATTATGATTCACAGCTGTAAAAAGTCATGAGATGATTGAAACAATTGAATGGGCCTCCATTTAGTCAGTCTGATTCATCTAAGAGCAGCTAAATGACAAAGTAAACAGCGGAGCGTTTGTTTTAAGTCTCATGTTTGCTCGGGATGAATCCGCGCAAGTCAGGAAGCATCTGCCATTTTGATTACTTTTGTGCTCTTACATCAAACATTTAAGAACAACATACAAGGGAAAATGTTCAAAAGCTTTTTCACAACTGGATTCTGTCAGACCCAGTGCACGCAGGCTTTCCCCAAACCCGGTCCTCAGAGACCCACAGACTGTCCACGTTTTTGCTCCCTGCCAGACAGTTCTATGGATCGTCTGGGGGTCCCCGAGGACCGGGCTGGGAAAACTTTTAGACTTTCAACTCTGAAATCTGACTCGTCAGTCTAGTCAGCTATTGTGTGCTATTTGTAAATGTTAAATGATGTATTGCTATTTCATACGATCAAATATATATTTTTACTCATAATAAAAATTCTAAGTTCAGTGTCAGCATAAGAATATCAACTGAGGTTGAATGTTAAATAATCTTAAAGCTAAAAAGAAAGAGTGATACTAATAAGGAGAGAAAAACTGCTCAGGATGTCAATGCAGTACCTGTAAACTCAGAAAGCGTACGCGCAAACACACCATGCACGTTAACCCCGATTAAAATGTAGAAGAACGTACATGGTAACTTTGGCCAAGACAGAGACTAAGAGGCAAAACTAGAACATTATAATATGGCCAAAGTCACGTTGGTTTATTGTCGTTTTACAACCATGTGATGAAATTGCGATTCCTCAGAGCATCAAACAGCTCGGGCAGTAATAAACACTGGACGGTAAATATGGATTTTTTTTGGATGGAAGTGTAAATAAAAGAATAAAAGTAAAATGGTCGTACTGTAAAACTGGTCTAAGTCGCCGGCTTGTAACTCGTCAATGTACAGTACACAAGTCGACGCTCAAGCAAAAGTCCTGATTTTTCCTAATGATGTTTTCCTTAAAATTCCTTGTGTAAATCGCCGCTTGTAAGTCATCAAATTCCCTTAGTGGTCACCTAAATCCCGGTCCCGAACAACACAAATGAATGGATTTTCCTACCTGTAAGTCGACACCCCAATCGCTGCAT
>JAODLC010000045.1:3773618-3811735 GCA_026781145.1 Hippopotamyrus pictus | reverse complement strand
ATTGTTTTGAGGGTTCAACATTCAGCTGAAATTGGACAGACCGGGGGGCAATAACATCATGGCAGTCTGTAAAAATGACTTGGATGGCTTTATAGGAACCCATACTGCATGTACTGACTGGTCAAGGAAGGATGCAGTGAGAGTAGAGGTATTGTGTTATATTAACTAGTAGGCAAAACGGCGAGATAGACTTAAGTCGCCAAAGTGTCGACTTAGAGAAATGACGAGATACACCTAAGTCGTCACTTTTAAGCTGGTCCCGCGAGTGTCGATTTAGACCGGTTTTACTGTATGTAACAATGAGTGCAAGTGAAACAGGTAAATGCTGATGCAGGGCGGTGTATATAGACAGACTGCAAATACGCAAAACATTGCTGTGCAAATGTGCATTTTCCTCAGCATTTATGAGGTAGGTAGGAGTTAACAGGTCTGACAGCCAGATAGACTTAAAAAGTAGTCTTCTCAGGAATGCAACCAATCAAAGACTATTCTGGTCTCTGGACATCTTCCAGTATCCCCCAACACTTGAGGTGACACACGTACATTTACAATTTCAACTCAAAACCAAAACATATGCTGCTCTAATGGCAGAGTTAACATTCACACACGTATTTGCCAATGCTCATGACAATCCTTCATACTTTAAAAAAAAAATAAAAAAAATTATATATTATATCTATCCATCTATCTATCTATCTCTTGCAATTCATCATCAACGTTGAAGAAAAAGCAGAACTGGTTGAAACGTTTATAACAAACCAGCTCACTGACCCAAGGAGAGTAATGCGCATTTCTGTTTGAATAGCCAAGACAGAATGAGACCTCCGAGTAGCACGACAAGTGACCAGTGGGTGTCTATTTGTGTGGACGTTCATGCATCAGAATAAAGACTGGACTTTACAGGTTCCATCATCCACACATTAATTTATTAAGACAAAATTACTTAATTTTCCTTTTGTTATTGAAGCAACATTTTGGAATACATACATTAAAAAGAAAATTAAAGCTTAGTGATTTTGTACAGACCAGAGTATCTTGTATATCACTTTCAAACTGAAATGCAGACAGAAGCAATTACAATATCAATATATTTTAGAGTTGGAAATGCCATTTTTAAAAGATCCTTGTTAAATGTGATTATTGTCCTTATCCAACCAACCTCACGCGTGATAGACTACGTTGTTCTACCAATAAAAAAAATAAAATAAAAACATATTTAGGTTTGTGCCTTCAGTGATACGAGAAGCAGAGGTGGAATCCAGATGCAGGACAAAATTTGGCTCACTTACCGCACCATGCAACAACCAGAAAATGATGCTGCGTTCTCTCTAGCTAGATGGGAACGATCTAGAAGGACAAAACAGACTCCCAGCTGTCTCCAATGTTCTTTGAAACACACCATAGACTGCGACAAGTGAACCACAGCTGTGGTTAACAATGCTATGTTTTGTTCAGAACCCAAGAACAAACGGCAAGTCCCTTAATCTCACTAAAGATAACAGACCAAAAACATTCAGGAGGGGCAGCTGCACAGGCAAAATGTAATAATTGGGCTGAATGAGGATTTCAAGCATCACATTTTCAGATTATTAAAACAGTAATGGTTAATGCTTACTTGCAGTAAAAATCTAACTACACGGTAACTCTTTACATTAACCGTACCTTCATAATGCCTTTATAATGCATCCATAGAACATTCATAAACAGCATGTTTCCTTAACATCCAAAATGCATTAAAAGCTTTAATATACAACAAACACTGTACGATTGTAATGCTTGTTATTATATAATTGTTATTAATGTATATTAAAGCCATCAATGTATACTTTCATGCTGCTTATGAATGTTCTATGAATGCATTACAAAATTGCACTGAATGTTATATGAATGCATTATGAAGGTGCAGTTAATTTATAGTTTTATCAAATAAACAAATGACTGTTTATAAAGCAGGCAACATATTGGGATTTACTCATTCTTCAACCTAAACCATGCTGCCTTAAATTCTCTCCTGTTTGGAATGTTGTGTATTTTTTAAGTCTAAAACGGAAGTATTGAGGAAAATACAGGCCAAGAACATCTGGGAATGCCACTGCTTCCTGCGTGTTACGCCGCCTTTAGCTTCACGCCTGATCACTAGCTCAGCAGAGACCGCAGTCAGTCACAGGAGATCCGGCCACGTGCATGTCGCACTGTGACATTCTTGGCTCTGTGACAGCTGTCTATGAAACTCACTATTCTCCATTTTTTCATTCATTCAGCACATAACACGCAATTCACAGCAACATCTAAATAAAGACAGAAAGTGATACGATTTACACACCCCATTCCTAAATAATGTTATCATACTGCCCCCCCAAACGATTCAGAGTGAACTGCACCATGAGTGCTTTACACAAGTCCTGTGTGCTTCCTTTTAACATCACAAATTTACAAGCATCACAAACATCGCAAGAGAACTCAGCACTGATGTGGAGGGGAGATATTAACGCAACTTGTGTGTCAACCTGCAATGCGGACATCATGTGATGAGCTACAGCTTTACTTAAACCTTAACCAAATTTTAAAAAGAGGCGACTGGCAGCTTATTTGCCCATATTCACCCACCAGTAACTCTAATACCACAGAAAGTACTAATACGACATGCAGGATTAGGAACCATAAAAATCGTTCCTAGTATTTGTCTTGACAAGCGAGACGTTTCAATGAGGGAGGTTTATCACAGCAAAAATGTCTGGCCACTGAACTCCAAAATATGCAACATAATCATTTCCTACTCTGTGTCTCTGTTCCCACCTGCCTTGTTTTTATGTTACGTTTTGTATGTGGGTCACAGTACGTTTAATACCACTGTGATGGGCATTGGAAATGTCATTGTATTATCTATAGTGACAATAAAGGCATCTTAATCTTCTAGTTCTTGAGCAATTTGGCCATAGTTCTGTTTTATGGTGAGTTACTACATGATTACAATGACCCTCCCCCAGCACTGAAACCAAAGAACGTTTGAGCCAGGAATGTGAGAAGTGAAAAAAGAACCATGAAAGTATTGACTAGGACCCAGCATGGCAAACATAAAGGGTGACCACTTCTGCTGCTCGCGGAACTGAGAGCTGTTTCATGGGTTAGACTCGTTTGAGGGAGACATTATCTCACCTGCCACCCAGCGCACAAGCAGACGCGTGACACTGTTGTGCAACTGAGAGGTCACTGCCGTTAAGTTTGGGGCTGGAGGATGTAACAGAACAGTCCTGGGAAGCAGTACAGGCCAAACTGCATAACTCTTTAATAAGAAAGACAAATGTCATGTAAGAGCACTCTCTCTTTAATACATAATAAAACATTTCAGAAAAGTCATGAGAGCAATTTTGCCATGTGTGGGACACTATAAAAGCTACCAAAACAACTTTCTCGAGAAAACCATGCAGGATAACTGGTGTTTTGCTATGAAACGTATAAAATAAAGCTTACGAAATTTTAATGATTTACCCTGTTTATGTAGCTGGATAATTTCACTGAAACAATTCTGATTTATGACCTTGCTCGAGATCCAACCTAGAACCAGCAAACTACTGGTTAAAGGCCCATACCCTTAACCACTAGGCAAACTGGGCTTACTGCCGGGCCATCTGTCGCTCTGATTAAGACATGCTATAAATGCCTTAGTGTAGCCATACCAGTTCTCACGAATACCCATAATTCATCTTGGTTCACTCCTCTGCAAATTCCCACTCCTGAGCAGAAAAATAGCAGCAAACATGGGGAAACACCACAGCATAACAAATACAACAGAACTACACATGGTTCAGTTAGAAGGTCAGATGAAGTTCTAGTGTTCTGATTATCAGCCATGTATTTGCATAAATCGTAGCAGCAGGGAACCCATTATTCTAACACTCACTGAAGTGGACAAAATTCACAATGGCTACATGTTTTACATCACGCCAAGAACATGCAAAATTTAAAAAGATTTAATCCTTTAAGTCGGACTATGTACATAAAGTCTGCAGCAATATAACATATCCATCTCAAATAGAGCAAGTACAATAAAATACATACTCTGAAGTGCTGGAACCAAAGTCTGGATGAGTAGTTTAGAAAAAAGTGAAATGAATGGGGATTATGAAACAAAGACCACTGCAGAAATACCACATGCTGCTGGCCTTCTTTAACATGAAAACACTGCAATGAAACTAGCAGCCAAATGGCCAGTTATCCCACAGATAATTAGTGACAGGATGGAACTTAGAGCATTTGATGGTTTTAGACATTTTAAACGTTATATTGCAGATCTTGAGAGAAAAAGATCATTCTTAGAATCAGTATATCAGATTAGACTACACTATTGCACAAGCATGCTGTTGTGAATGTTATGCTGTTGTCAAGGATGTATGAGAGAGTTTGATATTGGGGGGGGGCACAATCTAATAACTTAGTCTATTTATTTAGCGGATGAATAAAGCCAAATTAAATACTGGGGAGTAGATATGGTCCGCTCCCCCACAGTTCCTATTGGCCTGGCTGTAGCGCATTAGTAGTAGGACAAAATAGCCACAAAGTGCTAATCGAATGGAAAATCCAGTCCACATGAAGTGATGAGCAAAAATAATGTGTCATTTACTCAACTACATAGTCAGGATCAAATATGTGACATTCTGAATCCTTTGAATGGCCAGGTTTCATCCGGCAACTACATAGCTCTTCATTAAATATGTTAATTCATGCACCTCAAACATTTAAACAGCATGAGTCACATGGCGGCCCAGTTCAGCCATACTGGTTTTCCTAGATTTTACCAGGCTTGACTGGATGTTTTGGAGACCCAGACTAAAAGATTATCAAAATTCCCTTCCCTGTTGACAGTCTGTCATCAGACAGCATTTACCTATTGAGCTCGCAGTTTCTGTTACTTACAGCACAGTTTAAAGACATAACCAACGTTCACAAGGAAAAAGAAAAACATGTCTTTGTGTTAGCTATGTAGGCCTATGTGCCTTGATATTTCCTTATAAATTTTAATATGTGCACGTGAGATTTAGACATTCTCTACATCATCAATTTACAGAAGCGCAGCTTTAAAGACCTCCTCTGTCAAGAGAAAGAATGCCTGAAGAACTTCACGAACGAAAGGAAAAAACATACAAAGCTGTCCTAAATGACAATCGTACAGATTATTTTTAAAAACGTTTATTTTTTTGTTTTCCTACTGGTTTAACTTTTAAAATCACTTTCTAGTCTTTGGTGCCGGTTATTAGTCTTTATGGTGTTAATATGAAGTATGAGCGAAATCACGAGGCACGCCTGGATGGTCCCAGGAGGAAGCGCCCACGAATGACACGGAGACAAACACCCATATTTATCAAAGTATGAATTCCGCTACAGACATTTAATAAAGTACTTCCCCGATGCTCCCCTCCCTAAGTAAACTATTGTGAAGCCACGAAATAAAAGAATGCATGATGTGATACAGATACCCGAGCGGCGGCTCCTTAGCCGTTAGTATCTGCCAAACTTTGCTCTCATTCCAGCCGATGTTACAGATTTAGGGGACAGACGCGTTAGGTCGCTCCCGGGGACTCGCACGCGCCGGACGCGGGACTTACCGGCCGACGGCCGTGAGGAGGAGGAGCAGGGGGAGTCTTGGAGAGTGGGACTTCGGGGGAAGCAGGGCGGAAAAGTTGCTAAAGTTGCATGCGGCGACTACTCACCGATCCCGATCCCGATCCCAAACAGCCTGCGTATGTCTTCTGTGAACCTCATGGCCGCCACCATCCAGCAGTATTGATTCGAGTGCAGGTATAAATATACGGATGCGTGCATTTAGCACAAAGGAGCGCTCGGAGGCGCAGGCGACCGGCTCAGCATTTAAATTGCCTCCGGTGACTTCGATGGTTCCCCTCGGTTTTGTGGACTGTCGGTATATTAGGATTTTGCCGACACCCCTACGCGCTTCTTAAAGGGGCCATAACCTCATCAGCCCCGGCGGCACGTAACAGACACGCACGACCGGGTCGCAGCGACGTCGACAATAAAGCTGTTAAATAATGTTTGAGCTACAGATAAAAACACCATAATTACTGTTAAAGTACATAATGGCTAACAGATCACATAAAACATGAACACTGTGGCTTTGGATTTAATTTCACTTTACATTGCGTATAGGTAAATACATGAGATCCATTAACTGAAACGCAGCCATATAATTCAAGTTCTTAGCATTTTTTTCAGTCACGAATACCTTGTTATCGGGTTTGTGGATACTTCCTTATTCTGTGGTTGCATGACAAATATATTTAAGTACGTGTATGTGAGAACGGCTAAATCAGTTTAAAACAGGTGAAATATCTGCATGACTAATTAAGCAATCAATAATGCATAAATACCATTATTATTCATTGCTTTAGTATTTCTGGTGCATTTTAAATGATGGTCTTAACAAAGATATTACACAATGAGTTAGTTATCCATACCGAGCAAGGATTGCGTCAGACTTCTTAAAGAGTTTTTTTAAACGTGTCTGCGTGCTGTAGTTATTGCATTTGCTAGATGTATTCAGGGCTGTATATTCTGTTATCGTGTTCAGGTTAATAAATAAGCTTGTCTAAGGAAGTTGGACAACGAAGTGTTTTTTTTTTTTTTAATTATTGTAACTGCATTTGTTTACAATATATAGTATATTGTTTACAATAAGCTACGCAAGTTGACTATATCACAGGGTCGCGTTTAGTACAGATATTTTATGGGTTCCACTGAAATAAAGGTAGCTGATTCTGAGAAAGATCTCAGTGTGTATGTTGATGCTTCCATGTCCCCCTCTCGCCAGTGTGGGGAAGCAATAAAAAAGGCCAATAGGATGTTGGGTTACATCTCTACATGTGTGGAGTTTAAGTCAAGGGTGGTGATGCTACGATTATATAATTCCTTGGTAAGATTCCACCATGAATATTGTGTGCAGGTTTGGTCACCATACCTTAAAAAGGACATTGCTATCTGGAAAGGGTGCAGCGTAGGGCTACGAGAATGATTCCTGGTCTTAGAGGAATGTCTATTATATGTTATTGGTTCTAACAATAGTAGTATTTGTCTCACAAATTAGTGAATATTAAACTTCAGAGGCATTAAAGTGAAGAGCTAACATACTATTCACTATTCACCAATTTCATGTCTGTTTGCAGTAGACTAGCAGTAACTGATTGCTCAGGAAAGTGAATTATATCACCACCTTAATATTAGCTGCTGTGATCATCCATATAAAGCTCTCATAAGATAGCAACCAGTTCTTGGGAGACACAATTGATAAGCAAGTTTCTGACAAAGGACTCCTACCCTACCCAACCTCCAGGGATATTTCAGTCTGAGAAGAATCCATTATGTAATGTTAACAAAGTTTCTCTGATCACAAATGTCTGATTCTTGTAAATTGAGAGGAACTTAAGGCTCAACCTGGGCCTCTTAGATACAGTTTAAAAATAAGTCTTGAGAATGTTAATGGAGCATTACTCACTATTCATTTCACCAGTATACAGTTAGACCTGTTATTAATAATTAATCAGCTTATCTTAAATAAATAGCATGCGTGTTGCTACTGTACATATGACTGCTCCTTCAGGGCTCCCTCTTGTTGATGTAGTGGTCTTGCTGGTGATATGATTGAGGTTGATGGGGTTCAATTGACTCTGTTGTGACTTCACACCTCCCAAGTTGTGGGCTCAATTTCTGACTTATTTGTGTCTCTTCGGTCAGTGTGGAGCTTGAGTGTCCTCTTCACATTTGAGTCAGCTTCCTCTTTACTTTAGATTACTGCTCGTCTTTAAAATCACCCTTACTGTGTGTTCATACACGTATGTGCAGGTCCGGCAACCACACCGCTGTGTAACCTGCCTTATGCTCGTCTGCTTCCTGAGACGGACAGCCAATTTTCCATGGCTCTATTTTGGACAAATGTTTGGTAAATGTTTCTGGAAACTCAAATGAAATGTTGCATTCCAAGTGTTAAAAATTTAGCTTGGAATTAAAGCAGAGTGCACTTTGGGACATGAACTGTCTTGTAAGGACTTTTGATGGCATGCAGTACTTGGATTTCAGAGTTATGGGAAATCAGAGCTTTTACTGAGAACTTACCGATGTCTGTAACTGTAAATTGCAGCAGCAGATTTGTGCCAGATTGCATTACGAGCCAGGATGTGTTCAAGCTTCTACCCAAAACTACACGTGTGGTCATAATACTAGTGATAATTTTTTCTCTTTAACTGGGCAATTATGTACATTTCTACACCATTCCTTATACTTGCACACTGTTACACACTGACAGCTGTTCTGGAATCAGTTAAAGTCTCAGTCTTCTCCAGGCTTGCTTGATGCAGGTTGGTGGCTGAGTGTAATACTTAACAGACTTTACTGTATTTATGGTTGTTTCGGTGCTGAGTGTGGGGGTGTCACTGCTTTGATGTCTGAAATAGATGGGCCAAATTAACCAACTGTAATTTCGTCCAATCAGTGGGCTGGTGTATCTGGGTCTCAAAAAACCAATAAAAAAATACAGAATTTCCAATTATTTTTTTCTCTCTGCCGCATCATCCATCCATATATTCACCTTCCATTACGAGCGTTTCCATTTAGGGAACCAGCAGCCCCAAAGAAAGTCACACCTTATTGCCTTATTAGTCTTTCCAGGGGAACATTTTAAATGTAAGAAATGCACGGCTTTTAACCTTGAGCACCTCTCCCCCCCACTTCCCGCACAAAAAAGATAAATCTGAGTTGTACTTCATAACCTACAAAAGATAAATACTTATGAGAAATGGGTCAAATGTAGATTAGCTTTATTTTTGGCAAGGCCCCGCATGAAAAAAAATCTATAAATAACATCATATTTTAACAACCGTGAATGCACGGATGTTTA
Organism: Hippopotamyrus pictus; assembly: GCA_026781145.1. Lineage (NCBI taxonomy): Eukaryota > Metazoa > Chordata > Actinopteri > Osteoglossiformes > Mormyridae > Hippopotamyrus > Hippopotamyrus pictus. The sequence continues at coordinate 3,802,833 of JAODLC010000045.1, read as the reverse complement.
TATAGTCTGTTTGATAAACACAGTGTGAACTCCTTCGGGAGGGAATTAATCCACTTTAAAACAGGTTTACACCAGGAAAGACAACATGAACAAAGCCGTGAAACGCAGTTGCATTTGAACTTCTTTCTGGGTAATATACGGTAGGCAATATACAAAAACGCTACTATATTTGCTTTGAATATTACAAATGCAATGGCAACCTTTGATTGCAGTTATTTGGTTATATGACAAATGAATGGTATCGTTTGTACTGAAGGCACCGGAAAGAGCTCGCCCATGAAAACTGGAGTCCTTATCTTCCAAACTTGAAACGTCGCCTGTAATTCTTGTATTCGGCCAAACGGTCCACTCACCATCGAAACATCAAAGTCTAATCCATGTTGTCCCCGCTTCCAATTAGATACCATTAACAGACATACCATTCGACACACATTTTACTGATTACTAGTTTTGTACTATATATTAGTATTACTATGCAACTTTTCATACCCACTGTAAATTAATCATCAGGCTGGATCTTACGTCTTTTAAGTAAACAACACTGTTTATCCTGGTATAAAGGAATACACTGCGAACACATAGGACAGTGTTAGACCGTAAGGATATTTATTATTTATTGTTCAGGGCGCGGGATCGGATGCTCCGCGCGCACGCGGGGCGCGTCATTGAGACACGCGCCCAAACAACTAGCACTTTATGCACACATCAGCTGCAATAATGCGCACATCACTTGCAATGATGCACATGTCATCCGGAATGATGCACACATCACCTGCAATGATTACACATTCTGCCTTACACAGAGATCTACCGAACTTGTTTGCCTTTGTACGAAGCTGGATTCCGTCATTTCAATTAGGCTAACGGGTGTTTATCGCTATCTAGTAAGGCATGATTTTTAAATCATTTTATATACTTTTTTATACACAAGCTGCTTAAACTTTTCCTAGCATCTGCCCATTTTAGATATATTCACATTTTTACCTTTACTCCATCTCATGAACTTTCTGACTATAAGTGCACAGTCTAATATTATAGTATCTGTAGATGTACAAGGGTGGAAATACTCATATGCACATGCTACTGAAAAGCTCACTGACGGACGACCTACCGCTAGAGGGCAGTCTCTTACCAGTTACTTATGAAAAAAGACTAAAATTCAATTTATTTAAAACAAATGCCAAATAATTTTGAAATAATATTACAACAACAAAACAATTCAAAAATATATTCTGTTGGCGTTATAGAATTATATATGTGGCGTTATATATAACATTGCTGTAGTTAGCAAACTGGTATCTCTGGCATGCCGGTAGGGGGAGTGTGTGGGTCCTATAATATGTTTCGTCTAAAAGGTTCCCCACCCTTAAATATGCTTTCAAAATTACAGATCCTGACATACAATCCCTTTTTTGTAATATTCCATTTTCTGTTCATTTCCGTTTGAAGACTTCTATCCAAAAAAAAAAATCAATCATTTGCCCAATACAGGTTTTCATATTTACTTGAATTGATTTATTTCATCCAAAATCCTTAGACGTCGCTGCACATGCCTTAAAGCCGTAGAATCATTTTCTTTAATTTTGTTTTCATTATTATTTTAGTTTCTTGAGATGATGAAGACAGAGGTTTCCTGTCCCAGTGTGTTATACACACATACGTATTGGTTACTTTTAGTTTTTTTGTTCAGCTTGAAATTTAAATCCAAATTGTTTAATTAAAAAAAAACATGGAACAAAGATACATCAAATTGTATGCATTTCAATACACAAAGAAATTTCCTTTCAGATTTTTTCCCAGGCATCACAGCCACACAGTGATTGATTTTATCCCATAATAGATTATATCACCCAGTCAGTGGATTTCCATGATAGATTTTAATTAGTTCTTCTTATGGTTTTGACATGCCCGAGGTGTGTTGCACACCAAAAATGAGATAAATCAAAGACCTGTAAATCACATTTATCACTGGGGCTGTTAAGAGCTCAGCAAATATCTACCAAGTGCTCACCTTTCACAAGAAAAAATAACGCAAATATCTGAGCTCTGGCTTCTCCCCGTGGACTTCAAGGACAGTGAAAGTGATGTGTGGCAAAATAAGGGATTTTTCAAAGGCCTAGAAGAGCCATTACTCTTACATTCTGCTATATTTGTACTTGAACTTACACATTGTTAACTTCAGTTGTATCTGCAGTCAGGTACTCCATGCAATAATAAGGCAGCTTATTGTTGGTGAGGCTTTTCCAGCTAACAATGGATGCATCAGACATGTAGTATCAATGACAATATATGATATAAGCAATGCAGAAGTACTTCAACAGCCATTGTTCATAACACAATGTGTATCGTCTGCCTCAGCTGATATAGCACAGTCTAAAATTCTCCATTCTGTGGCTAAAACAATTCTGTTTATTCATTTGACATCCACCACTTGGATTAGGATGGAAGGGCTTCCTTAATGAGTGACTTATCTGCTGATATCCTACAGCTGTGCAGTTCCCGCTAACCTTTGGATGAGCACCATTCCGGTCGTTGGTGGGGTTTTTCCTGTATTGAGCTACTGCAGATTCCCAGCTTCTTGTGACGTTCCTGGTGAAAACCACAGCAAACGTCGACACACACACAGCTTCCAAACAGACACCGCTGCATCAAAAGCTTCAGCTTGTGTCCACAGGATCCTTTGCCTCCAATATCATCGCAACAGTTTGAAAGTAGTTTATAAAATGTGGAAAATGTGTCTACACAATTATTATAATCAGATCATATTAAATCCCCAGCATAACAGCAAATTGAAATCTCAGGTCAACATGTCACATAGGTTTGCGACTCAGCTGGGCACCTTTTATAGTAAATACTATGTCAGACCAGTGAACAAGCTGCTTGTGTTACATATTCATGAAAAGTGGATGGAAAGTTAAACTGCAGCCATATAACCTGCTTTTATGTTTAGTGAATAAAGTTATACTTTCAAGCTGCCATAAGTTTCCCGTCTCAAACACTGCAGATACTGTGTCGCATTCCTGCGCAGACTAATTTATCGCTCCAACTCCACCACCGATCACCAACATGCAGAAATGTGTAACTTCAGGTGCTACAATGCTAGAGAGGAAATGGGACTTTTTAATCAGTCGCTACTCAATAACTAAAGGATGTTCATGGCACATGACAACTGTTATTATAAGTTATTAGATGTGATGTGTTCAGCTCACACGATTTTTACATTATACATTTTGGAGGTTGCTTTTATCTAAAGTAACATACAGCTGAGAAGCAAGTCAGCCAGTCCTGGGAGCAATTGGGGTGAGGAGCCTTGCTCAATGGTGAAATCACTCTGCCAGTCACAGAATTTGAACCAACAACCTTCCAGTCACTGGCACAGCATCCAAACCCACAGAGCCACACACCGCCAGAAGGAAAACAGGGAAATAATATGAGTGAAATCAAATTTTTAAGAATATTACAACTGTGCACTGCGTAGTGACCCAAAGCTGCTCATGTACCTGTGTGTGCGTTTTGATTTATGTTGTATGACTTAATGTGTAATATGTGTATTAACATGTGCAAAATGTTTGACCACACACCAGAACAAGATCCTTGTACAAATAAAGAGATAATGCTAATTCTGATAATCAAATCCATCCATCAAGAGAAAAGAGATCCATACACCAGCCAAAGAGAACACTTTTAGTGAGTAACATAACTTAACAAGCCAGCAATGTATAAAGAATAAATAATACTATTAAAAACCTAAAAGGTACCACACTAACATGCCAGTGTGAAAAACCACATAGACTAGACTAGGGGTGGGCAATCTTATCCGCAAAGGGCCAGTGTGTATGCGAGTTTTTGCTGCAACTCCCTAATTAGAGGACTGATTGGCTGGAGTCCTCACACCTCGGTTTGAACAGCTGACCTACAAGGTTATCCCAAAAACCTGCATACACACTGGCCCTTTGAGAATATGATTGCCCACCCCTGGACTAGACCCATGAACTGTACTTCACATGTGTCTACCAAGAAGAAAGGGCCCATTCAGTGATCTTTACTAAGTGCAGTTGATGTAGACAGTCTGCTCCTCCAATTGACTATGTGACTGCAACTGAATATTTGCAGCATGCAGAATCATGAGGTTCAGTTACTGCATGACTAAGCATTAGAATTACAAGGACACTTGATATATGCAATTTTAAAGATAGTTTTTATTGTTGGCTGTGATGGGTTGGCGCCCCATCCTGGGTTGTTCCCCACCTTGTGCCCATAGCCTCCGGGATAGGCTCCAGACCCCCCATGACCCTAAATAGGATAAGCGGTTTCAGAAAATGGATGCATGGATATTATTGTTGGTGCCAGATGTGGTGACCCCAGCTTCTCAGAAACAGCAGTCCTCCTGGGAATTTCGCAAAGTGTCTGTAGTTTACAGAGAATAGCGTAATAATCAGAAAACTCATTGTTAATGACACAGGTCAGGTACAGTACAGGATGGCCAGATTTGTTAAAGCTATCAGGCTATAAGGAAAGCCACAAAGGCAAACAGGTCAGTACAAAGGTGGCGTGCAGAAAGGCATCTCCAAAGACACAACTCCTCAGCTCTTGAGGTGTTTCTGGAGACAAAAAGGGGATCCTACCTCATGCTACGTAGAGGTGGCTAATAGTAGCCACTAAGTGTATGAATGCATTTTGCAAAAGACACACTACTATTTCTACCTATTAAGACGTTAAGTTAATGGCCGCAGTGGGATTAAATGCACACATATGTATCAAAATAAACCCCTCCACTTAACAGAAATCGGTACGTGACTTCATTTCCTCCGTTTTATGGAGCGCAACGTAGCATCGTTTTCTATCCAAACCAATCGCGGAACTTCTCAATCCCAAGCGCCCTGATTGACGGCGACTATCGGCCAATTGGTTCAACGAATCTCAGAGCTTTCATCCAATAATGTCGCCGGTTTGGTTCGTGGGCGGTGACGTAACGGTAGCCGGGTTTCTGTGGGAACAGGACGGACATTTCCTCGGTTTACTCCCGCTACCCTACGCTGTCACTGTCCGCCCGCTTTGCCGGTTCTCTCCTGGCCGCAGCCATGGTTTATCACTCCCTGGCGTTGCCGATGGTCTGTTTCACGACGTTGTGGGGTCTAGTGGGTATCGTCGCTCCCTTTTTCGTGCCCAAGGGACCTAACCGAGGGTAAGCATCTGCTCCTTATGCAACCCCGATGTAACTCAATCATTTCATTTATATTTTAATATGACCGTCTGTTTGGAAAATATCAAAATTGCAACGGTGGATAAGGTCGAACCGGAAGAGCGTGCATACTGTCTAACAGAATATTAATAACGGAACGCGGTGTCCCGTAGGCCCAGTTCGGCTCTCAAAATGCCTCCCAGCATCCGGAGCTGCTCGGCCCCATGCTGGCTAAATGCACCATACGCTGCATAAACGCTTTATATGTTTTTAGCTAAATTCTGTCCCGCATCCCCGCCCTCATCTCTTTTTTTCAGGGTTGTCATCACGATGTTGATATTGACAGCCGTCTGTTGCTACTTGTTGTGAGTATTTCCTACTGTCACATACCGATACGTCGGTGCCCGGTTACCTGCTCATATGGGGAAGCGGGTCTCTGTCAGTAAAATAAACCGATGTGTGGTTTAGAGAGCCGGGGGACACCCGCAGAGCCCGTCCTGGGAAGCCCTTGGGTGACAAAATGAGAATGTGTTAAATTATAGCGCAGATAAAACCCACGCGTTTTTGTTCCCTTACATATTTATAAGCTGTTATATATAAACTATGTGTGTGTTTTTCCATTTTCAGTGCAATCTATAGGGTAAATGGCAAAATTATTTCTGCTTCAGTGAATCCAGCTGAGTTTAACATTATGGAGCAAAATGTTTCTCTTACTTTTACAGCTGGTTGATAGCAATTCTGGCCCAGACAAACCCCCTGTTTGGACCTCAGCTGAAGAATGAAACCATCTGGTATCTGCGGTATTACTGGGAGTGAAAGTCTCATCATGGTAAATCCATAGCTCAGCTAACTTCGCTTTCCCACTGCATGTTTATACAGACTCTCGCAGTGATAATAGCACTGGCATACAGCAACCCTGCCCCAAAACCCATGTTCTACATACTGTATGTATTCAAAGCAGAGTGCCCACGGGTTCCAGTGATTAGTTACACTAAAGGGGAACATTCACTGAAGGTTCTTGCACATCTTAAGAATCTTAACTTCTCTTTGAACAGTTACTGTCACAAGTTAAGTACTTTTATCTGCATCCATACACATAACAAACATGGTAATTAACCCTCCCCTCCTTCTCTCTCCATTTTCTTGAAGTCTAATTCCAGCCTGAGGCCATCCCTTTCCATTGCTCTTCCCAGGACGATGTCTGAACTTCAGTCTCCTTCCCACAGTCCCTTATCAAAAAACGCCCAGTAAGAATACGAGGCACAACACTTCCTGTTTACAACGCGCACGAGGGCAGTGACCCTGTCTTTTTCATGATATTGAAAATTATGGCATTTCCCTGCACTGAAAAATAGAGGTGTCGACTTAGACAGCTTGAGTAAACACTCTCTAATGCATCATTTATAGGCAGACACTGTCGCCATGTTCTTGTTAATCACTGCAATTTTCATATGACAACATTACTGGAATATTAACCAATAGCTGGTATAGCTGGAATGGAAAGGGTTGCCCATGGAGGACTGTAAATATTATCTCAAAACTGAAAGTGCTGAAGTTGTTTATGAGTCGTCTAATCCCATTCATACACGGTCGAGTCACGTACTTTTCCTTTGTGTGTGCAGTGTGTGGGTTGACTGTAGAAGTTTTTTTTTTATTTTTTAAAGGTGATTTGGTTTGTTTATTTATTTATTTATTTATTTATTTGTGTTCTCTAATGTATATCGGATAGCAATGTTGTGGACGTGACAGCTATACTGTGATCTGTTTGTGTCAGTCATGTGCGCAGACAAGAGGATTCAGTGCCGGTCATAGAATATATAAGAGGACAATAAGGCCTACTTCACAAAGCCATCTCTGTGTCTCCACTGCAAGACGCTTATCTCCCATTTCCCTGAAGGGTACTTAACCAAAACCCGTTTCCATGGTGAACGCAACAGTCACTTAAAGCTGCGCAGTCCTTACTGTCATCCCAACACGTCGTTGTAAACAGTGTTTAGCGTGTTTGACTACAGCGTTGCTGGAGAAGCTAACCACCAGAGACCCTTTCCATCTTTCTTTGCATGCTATTACTAGGGCTAGAGGCATATAGTATATAGTTTTTAAACTGACCTGTGTGTGTGTGTGTGTGTGTGTGTGTGTGTGAGAGAGAGAGAGAGAGAGAGAGAGAGAGACTGGCTAGTTGCTTTATTGAACTGTAAACACAGTGATGTCATCAGTGCTTATGGGCTAAAATGATCAGTGATTTTTATTTCTTTATGTTTTTTTTATTTAATGCCTTTGTCCAGAACTGCATGTACCTTCAGGGTTCAGGCTATTTCACCAAAGGTACATCAGCAGTTCCTCTCCCAAGACTTGAACCTTCACTGTTCACAGTCTAAGGCACCTGTGTCACCTTTGTCCCATCTTAAGGCTTACAGTGCCGGCTGTGTTCACCGTGTACCTTCCTCTGATGTGGAGAAATTTTGGCACGTGTATAACGGAACGTGGGCGGTGACTTTAGGGGGCGACTTGCATGCTCGAGAAGTAGATGTTTCCGTCATTTCCCTGTCCTCCTGAAGCCATTGAATAAAGGTCGGGAAGTATAGAAAGGTCCAGGCTCAGATGTCATTTTGTGTGTCTCGCCTCGCCTTCCCTTCGCTCTGTCTTTTGCGCCGTGGAACAGCGCGTTTCGCACTACGGGAAGTGTGGCATCATCACACCAGACGCTGAAGCACGCCAGTGGGTTGTGAAGACTTTCACCCTCTGCGACTTCACATGCAACGTCAAACTATATTAGTTCTGTTACAAATTGCACATTTTGTTTGACATTTAACATTAAAAGTCAGGGATAATCTTTTTAGGCCTGAATTGATTTCTATATATTCCTTTATTTGTTAGCGAGCCTGTGTAATCACGTAATCGCCCCGCATTGCTGAAAGTGAGCATTAAGCTCGCGTTATCAAAGGCCTGTTAGCTTAGCGCACGGCTCTGTCATTCTAACACCTCGTATCCAAATGCGCCTCCTGGCGAGTGGCTTCGCCTCGTAACGCTGGGACCCAGTTAGCAGAATGTGTGCCACTTTCTCTCTCTGCTTTTCTGCCGAGTGGGAGGTTATGTCATTGAAAGATAAGCCCAGTATTTGTAAACAATAGTGAGGGACCCTGTGTGATTGAGTGGTATGCAAGTGACCTAAGAGCAAAAAAAAAAAAAAAGAAGAAAAATAAAAAAGCTGGTGAAGTGGAACATTAAAATTAAACGCCATCTGTGTTAATAACAACCTCCCTAGATTCGCAGAGCGTCCAAGCCTGCATGGACAGCAGCGATGGGATGGATGACGGCAAGGTGGGTCCATGCAGGGGCCTGAAAGGTAACAGAAAACCCAGATCAAAGTGTGCCTGGACTTTACAATTTGCCAGTCCTCGGTAGAAAATAAAAAAAAGGGCAGGAGAATAGCCTTCCCCCCCGAGGCGGCTATCGTTACAGCTCTGCGTGTGAGTGTGGACAGGGCCGCCGCGGAGACTCTGTGTGCTTTTGAGTCCCAGCGATGTTTTAACCTTTCAAGTTAAAACATTTTATGCAAATGTAAACTTTGGATGTTTCTAACACGAAAATGAAGACGCCCAGGCATCTGCTGTCCTTATGAAGGATAATGGCTGTCTGTCTGTCTGTCGGCGTATCTATACTGCATATCATTCTGGAACTGGCTCTTTTATGTGCAGGATCTAGTGAGCATAAACTAGCTTTGTTGCAAAGACAACTGCAGCTGAACTTATGAGTATGGAATGCATCCAGGCCTATCTAGGTCATTATGTAAGAGGTGTTATATCAGATTTGGTGTCAGCCGGATGTATGGTGTGTGTCCTCCACCTGACATTCCTCCTCGCCTTAAAAAGAATGATTGTTTTTAGCTCCTATATTTAATGTTCTACGCCCAACACTAAAAGTCTTTACGATTTTGTAAGGAGTTGTTTTATTGAGGAACAGTCAATGGCCAGGATCATTGGCCAGCTGGTATTGGAGGGTCACTGGTGTGTTCTGTGTGTTTGTATGAACAATGATACATTGTGTGCACATAGCAAGAGAAAATGGTCTGTGCTAGTGTTTCTCAATCCAGTCCTCGGGGACCCCCAGATAGTCCATTTTTTTTTTTTTTGCTCCTTCCCTGCTCCCAGTATAACAAAAATGTGGACTAGCTGGGAGGGAGCGAAAATGTGGACGGTCTGGGAGGGAGCAAAAATGTGGACAGTCAGAGGGTCCCTGAGGACTGGGCTGAGAAATACTGGTCTACACAGCTTCCCAAATGCCCCTCAGTATTTGAGTCATCAGTTTGATGTATGTGAAGTGGGAAAAGGAACACAAGAGATCTGAATCTGTAATTAATTAATCTTGGCAAATCTAATAATTTAAACATATGTTACAATTAATACGTTTAGGATTAACGCAAAAAATGTATGAAATAACATGTTGGAGATTTCTGTTTGTTTACATATAAATATGAATTATACACGTATAAACAGAAATATTTTTTATAATGTACAAAACATAAAATAAGGATATCAAATTATTAAGTAAAATCTTGAATCGAGGCTGCGGTGTTGCAGCAGTAGTAACTCACGTGGCTGAGATGGTCGGCGGAGATTCGTGTGGTTTTGTTTTATGTCATTTACACATCCTCACACATTTGATTCCATGTGCTTTGGGCATCATCGAGGGGGTGGTGACGGCAATGTGTGAGGGGGCGTTTCTAAAATTATTGTAACTATAATTCTTATACATAATAATAATAATAATAATAATAATTATAATAATAATAATAGGAAGAATAATAATAATAATAGGAAGAATAAGAAAACCGCACACGCCGCCAGCCTTTTGTGAGGTTTTCTTAGGTAACACGTTTGGTGCCGATTTCAGCGCGACGTCGCCGGCCGCGGCTTGTTTCGTAAGTGACCCCATCTGGCTGCGGGCAGGGGACACGCTTCGCCAGCTGCTCCCAGGACCGGGCGAAAAAAGCCCCCAGATCCTCCATGGTGACCCCGGCGGGTTGGGGGGACGGGTCACGTGAACCCTTCCACTGACGTTGGATTTTCTCGTTCTCAGCCATATCCGTTTTCAAGTGCCGTGAACTCATTTGCCCTTTTTCACCAACACAGTGCTGTTTACAGCTGACACAGTTTCCATTTTACATACGGACTTTTCCCCGGCATGATACATTGGCTTTCTGAATCGGTAAAAAAAAAAAAAAAATAGCTTTCAACAAAAAAAGTAACATGTAAACTCACCGTAACTGAATATATTACCATTTCGCAGAACAAGAAAGAATTTTTCTTTTAATTCTGAGTCATGCGGGCGACACCATGTCTGTCGTAAGGGGGTTAGCTACTTTCCTGTGCATTTCTTAAGGATGATTATAAGTAGAAAACACAAAATGGTATCCCTCTGAAAGCATGGTGCACATTGTATTTTAAGTATTATCGTTGCAGACAGGTTTATCCCCTGATACGCCATGCGTTCCGATATTTACTTAATTAATATTTATTTTTAATTTCCCTTTTATAAATTATGGACCAGCTCAATACCAGCTGTTTAAAACTAACTTCCTTTATATGGGATAAATAATTTGTTTGCTGTGTGTTGGTAATCTCTAACGTACCCTTATTGTATTCGGTTTTGCCCAATTATTCATATTTGGATGCCAAGGCAGACATTTTCTATTTGTGTATCCCTTTACTTGCCCGAAGAATTCTTTCAAGGGGAGCACGACGACACCGAATAAGGTAGCTAAGCTTACTTATTTAATTTACAGAAGTTGCCAGCCGTCATGTGCTTTTTCTTTTCTTGTTTTTCGGCCGAATATTAGTTTTGATCGCTCTTGCGAGTGTGTAGCAGACAGTGTCGGGGACCGATCGCAATTTGGGGAAGGCGGCTCAGCCGAAAGCGTGCGATTTCTCCGACTCGTTTGTTTAACTTTCGGCGTAAAAACTGTCACTGCCAGATCTGGCCGGATCGCACATACAGGTGGAAAAGGACGAGAAGGGGGGAAAAAAAAAGGGGTAACTTCCTTCTTAGCCTGTCGTCTCCTTTTTTATTTTGCCAACCACATTGGAAATAAGGCCGAAGGTCGTCTGCGTTTTCTTTAATTTAACTTGCCCTCACCGCCACCCGTTATTCTGGCTTTGGGAAAGAATGGACAATAAATTATTGACATCCGACGGTGCTTCCAGCTGCAGCCGAAATTTTATTTTGTAACGTAACGTCCGCGGCATAATTTGTTGCCGGTGTGTTGCTTTGAAGTGTAATAGGGACAGACTGGATCATTGATGAGGGCACCGGAGGTTCCCCGACTTGTTTATAATTCTGCGGACGATTATGAAACATATCGCAAGTTGGAAGACAAGGTAAAAATCCGCGATCGTATCCCGGCGGTTTTTTCTTTTTTACAGTGGATAAACAGAAACTTTGACAGCCTGTCGTGCGGTAGATGGAGTAGTGGGCTCAGAGGCTTGGGTCCGAGTGTCAGGTGGGACACATCTGCGCACCTTTCGGGCAGCTCCCCTCGCGAATGATCGGCCGCCTTCGATGGCTAGCAGAATGGGTAAGCTGCCATGAGGTAAGGGCGCACCGGCCAGCAAAAAATCAACCCCATAATTCGACTCTGCCTTAAATCTCACGTTTTCCTTGAGAAATACTTTGTGGCAGGACATCGGGGGGAGATGTTGGGGACAACAATATATGCCATATTTCTTTCTTGTGCTTCGGAAAGAGAGAACAAAAGGAGCATTAAATGTCTTTTTTGTTGTTGTCGCGATTTAGACAGTACCGGGGAGCGGACGCTGTCTAGGTGGTTTTTTTGTACCAAAAAAGAAACGCCGTCCCTGAGCTCCGACTTCAGCCGACAGCACGGCTTGTTTTATATTTGACAACTCTGCCATGTCCGGCTCCAGGTCCATCGGTTCTATCCCGGGTGTCGTGGACAATAAAGAAATTAATGTGCCATTTGTGTTTTTTCCCTCCCGACTTTAATCCGACGTGGATCACATTTGCCGGCTATAACCAGGAATGTCGTTTTGTTGCTCGGAAAGGCGCTTTCTCTTAACTCCAGTTTTTTTTTTCTTTGCTATTTAGCAAAACTGCCTCTTGAATCCCGAAATTGAATTTGCAGCCTCCCCCGCAGCTCTCTGGGGATGTCAGCTGAACGGTCCACCTAGACCTCACGGTACTGAAATTGCGAGCCGAGGATCCGCGGGCAGCCTGAATTCACTGTGCTGCTGTTTTTGCGCATTTTGCCAAATTAAAGCAGATATTGGGTATCTGTAACCTTTTTTTTCCACGCGTGCTGATAAAAGGAAGGCCACACACGTGAAATCGAGTGGCGTTTGTGTATGTGTCTGTATGTTTTTGCTAATGGAGGTAAATGCATTTGTAAATCCCTGGCTGTTAGTCAAGATGAGATTCTCACCGTGTGTATTTAATCATAGGGGCCCCGTGAATGGGGTGCTGGCTGAATTACCGTTCGATGTTAACAAATTGCTCTAGAACCGAACCCCGGTGATCTTCCAGCAAGGTGCCAAATTTTTCTGCCCTTGTGGAAATACCCCCTCTGAAAATGAATGTCTCTCCTGGTTCCACTTACAGCTGTGGGCCCAATATGTCAGCCTTTTATGTAATTATGGGGTTTCAGACAAAGGTGCACTGCTTGCTAACGTTTTGGCTTATGGGTTCAGCATCTTTCACCCTGCTCTTCTGATGCCAGGGTGTTTATTGAAGTAGCCACACCTGCAACCCCTCATTCTGCATGGCGTAGTGGAAATGCAACGAGGATACGGCCAAACATAGTTATATGTAGTTACGAGTTGTAATCAAGCAGCGGCAATTAGCGGCTTGTCATGTGACAGGTGGTGTGAACCCTGAATTGACGGCTTCACAACGTGCGAATGGTCTGCTGGTGGTCTCGCTTGGAAGAGGCGTCCCGTGACCGCTGAAGGTGTGACAACCTCCATCCAGCAAAGCATTGGGCATGCCTCAGGTTGGTTTCTCTGCCCCCTTCCTGCCTGTCTACATTCTTATTTACCACAGTAAGCATGAACGGCATTGTGTTTATAACCAGGTATAACCATTTCCCCATCTTTCTGCCCAACTGTGATTGACTAGTTTGAACAGTAAGCAGTTATTTCGAAAGCGGTAGCTATTTGAGGAATGATTCTGGCAGGAGGGGATTAAGGCCGTTTCTGCCTTCCTGTGTCTGCAGCCGGGTATGAACGGGATGGAACCGATATTTGGCGAGGCATATGGGAACCACCGGTGCCTCCTCACGCCGTACCCCTTAGCGGGGTCTCCGCTTGGGGGCAGAACCGACTGCGACCAGGTGAGAGCGGAGCCAACCTGCTGATCTGTGCGTGAATAACCCATAAGTTAAAGTGTAAAAGATAGAGGTGAGTAAAACTTGGATGAAGTTAAAGATCGCTTTACATGGCCCTGACCAGTTTTGTGGTGGTCAAGGACATCTGCGGAATCAAAAAGTATAAAGGATAGACCTTTGTTAATTAGATAATGTAAGAAAGGGTTACAGCTTTTTATAATTGTAGGATTGTTTTTGTTGAATTGTCTATGGTAACGACTCATTGCCTCGCAGAATGTGGTCCTGATGCTGGGCTCCCCGGCAGCAGCCCGCAAACGACCCTTTGAGCTGCTGAGCGACCTGGTGGACGACGGCTTCGGTGAGGACCTGCACCACGAACGCTGGGACATTTCTGCGCTGGATGATATCACGCGCTACACCAAAGGCAGCCTGGAGGGGGAGCTGGCGAGCTCGGAGGTGATGCTGATCGGCAAGTGGGGCAGTAGGGAGGAAACCACGGTGAAGCAGGCGGGGTCCGGGTTGGGCACTCGGGTCCGGGATGAGCCTGATCCAACCCCAGAGCCCAGTCTCGCCAAGTCGTCCGCATCTGACAGGCAGGAGAGCACTTTGACACTAGGGGGTGTAGCTGCAGAGGCAGTGGAGGAAGAGGAAGAAGGGGAGGAGGAAGATGCCCAGGGCCAGGCGGTTACCGAAGCCACTCCAGTGGGAGTGTTTCAGCAGCCAGAGACCGCGGCCTCACTGTCTCCCAGTGCCCTGGAGCTCCGCAGTGAGGAGCACAACTACTCCCTGCAGGCCGATCGGGGCTCCGGATCCAGCCAGGGCTCCGACAGCGAGACGGCAGACACTGAGGATGAGGAAGGGGAGGAGGAAGAGGAGGAAGAGGAAAGAACAGCAGAGCCTGGCGACCAGAGCTCCTCTGGAACGGAATGTGGTGAGAGCCACGTCGTCGTCTTCCCACCGCGGTCTGACGGCACCTCAGCCTTGAATTCAAGTCCGATTCTGTTTAGGCTTTCAGTGGAGACTATTTATAGACATATATATGAATATATAAATACATGTGTATAAGTTTAGTCTCGGTTCTCTGGGATTTTTTCTTTCCTAATTTATACTTGGCCGGCTCGGCTTTTCCTGAATTCTTCTTGAATATTCCACGCAGTCTTAATTCGTAACGCGGGACGTGGAAGCACTGGCTCCGTTTTCCTCCCCGTTAAAAGCAATTAGAGCAGCATGCGGGTAATGGAAAATCCGGGCCGGATGTTCACACGTGTGCACTGATAAACGTGCGCTGACTGTTACTGTGGAAAAAGTGAGCCGTGACGCACGCGGGCCGCGCTCTGACGTTTGCAGACGGCCACGCGGGCGAGAGGCCGGCCAAGCGCAGGTGCTTCTGGGAGTACAGCCACGGGCGCGACTTGGGGAGCAAGAGGGTCGGGGTGAGGTGGCCGCTGTCCTGGAGCTCCAGTACCCTGCCCAGCACCCTCTACCGGAGAGACGGGACGTCCGGCAATGGTTAGGCTTCCTCGGACGACCTTTGCATGCATGGTGGAATGTTTGGTTGCTGAATGCTGCCTGGGGCCGGCGTTCTGTTCAGGTATTCGGTCAAATATGTAACGCTAGAGCTGTGTTTATGTGGCCAAAAATGCAAATTGATTCTCAGAGCAGAACTTTAACCAAGGATGGGAGCGCAAACAATATAATTCTTCAATTTCATCCTGAAATATGAATGAAGAGAATGTGAAAAGGCGTCTGAATATTTGCCGTTCCAAAGTTTTGTTTCCAGATTTTACCCAAAGAACCAGAACTCACGCTCTGCACAGCCTTGAGTGAGATGTTTTCCTGACACATTTATTTATAGAGAGGCACAGAAATGTCATTAACACGTTAAGGCTGGGGAGCCATAAGGGGAGGTGGGGGCAGTTTTGATGATTCCAAGGGCCCCTGACTGACAGCATAATTGGATTGATCTGGGTTGGAGGCCGAGTATGAGATGCTGTCCTGGAACCCAAAATGTCTAGCAGCACCCCTGCATTAAGGGTATCCATGCCTATGGCTGCAGATCTGAAAAGTCTGTATTCACACATCTGCAGGGCACACAAATCAGGCTGCTATACATGGAAAAAAAGAGAAAAGAGATCCTGTTCACTGGATACAGTTCTTTTTTTAAAAATGTGCCTTCAATCATGTGACTGCAATCGAAACCCAGAGATTTTGGGTGGGGAATTCACCGCTTAGAAGCCATATTTGTAGACTGTGACTTGCAGGTTGATGAATTATATGGCAGAATTTAAAGATTAACTGGCTAAATTCCTACCCGCCACTTCAGGCAAGAAAGGGCGCCGCAAGGCCCGCAAGACGGACGCCAGCGACCTGACTCCAAACCCGCAGAAGCTGTGTAGCATAGGCGAGCAGCTACAGAAGCTGAACGTGGCCATTGATGGCATGGGACCTGTCAATGATCTGCCCGTGGTGGCTCGGGCACGCTCCCGCAAGGAGAAGAACAAGCTAGCCTCCAGGTAGGAGCTGTGACGTAAAGAAGAGAAGAAACCGAAATGCTGAGAGACAGATGGGGTGACCAGTCTGGGACTGGCCTCTAGTGGTCTTGGAGGTATCCGTTAGACAGCAGCTGGTTCACATCTAAAACTCAAGATGTCCTACAAACAGTCGCTCCAGTTAAGTAATAGAATAAATTTATAGTCGTTGCTTTATAGAGTGATGCTTTCCAGAAGGGACTGGTAACGTGGGGGTGGGAATACTATAAAATTTATCCCCTGACCTCTTGTGGAAAAGGACAGTTGAAACTATCTCTGGAAAACGGTTTGCGTAGAGTGCAGTACCATGTTGAGAGCTGGGATGAAGACCAGACACACAGAGATTCCCCAGAGCCCTGTATAATTGGGTAGAAGTTCATCTGAGGACAGTGGGACGTGGGGTGAATGTGGATCTCCATCGTTTCCTTCTGGGCTCCTTGCAGGGCTTGTCGCCTGAAGAAGAAAGCCCAGCACGAGGCCAACAAGATCAAGCTGTGGGGACTGAACCAGGAGTACAGTGAGTGGATCCACACCTCCGTCAGCTGTGGCTTTGTGTGTCCTGGGGGGAGGGGGCGTTTCAGGTTGAGGGATAAGAAATTTAATACAGTGAAAGCTTTGACGTGACGCTTGTCCCCGAGGCCTGTTGTGATCCTAGTTCATCTGGAGAACTAATCCGTTCAGCCGACGGGGAATGCCCAAATCTCTGTCCTCAGGCGGCATCTACAGTAACAGCACTCACCTGACGTTAGCGGTGATGGTGGAGTTAACATCATGGGTGCAGTATAAAGGTCCCTGTAGTGTGAAGAGGACCCCATTAATCCACCACCTACCTGTTTTTTTTTTTTTTTTTTTTTTTTTTTTTTTTGCGGGTAGACAACCTGTTGGGGGCGCTGTTGAGGATCAAGGAGGTGATCCGGCAGAGGGTGGAGAGCAGCGACGAGTGTGGCGACGTGGGCATGACGAAGAAGCTGGAGGACATTCTGAAGGAGTCTGCTGGTGAGCGAGGCCCCCTTAGATACCTTCAGCTGTGTGCATATCAGTGGTCGTCTCGGTCGGTTATCTGAAGCCTAATGCATAAATGTTTACGTTCGCGTTGGGAAGGTGCCATAGGTACTCAGCCGCTGTCCCAAGGTCGGCGTTCTCTCAGCATGTTTATCCACACAGGTCCCTTGGTGGCCGGTCGCACCAGAGAGTTTGTGGAGAGGATTCTGGAGTGCAGCGCCGGAGGGCAGGTGGACAAGAGACCCCAGACAGGGACTCAGTCTGTCTGACTCCCGCACCCCTTCCCCGGCCATCCCCAGCCCCCCTTCCATTCCCACTTTCCTGTGTGTGTGTTTGTGACCAACAGAATGTAGTTATGCTTTTGATTTCCCTAAGATTCAGTAGCGGTAATATAACGTTTTCCACAAGCTGCTCACCGCAAGCTAGCTGCTACAGTTCTGTGTGTGCATGTGGTGTGTGTGTGTGTGTGTGTGTGTGTGTGTGTGTGTGTGTGTAAACGTGAAAGAGAGCACACACTATAATGAAACTCTGTGTGTGTGTGAGAGCACTAGGTTACCCCCCCCCCCTCCCCCCACACCCTCCTTTATCCTGGGTATATTTTTATCCCATTGTGCCTAAAAATAGACTTCACACTGCTCATTGTAGTTGTTGGCTGTGGAAGGGAAGCTGGGTGCCGGGGTGGGGGGGTCCTTTGGAGGGGGTTGGCTGTACATGGCAGAGTACTTGCGACCGAAAAAATTGTGAATCTGGTGCTTTACAACAGAGGGCATAAATAAGCACTTTGAAAAACGTGAACACGTTTAGGAACTATGTCAAGTGTACACATCCTGAAATAACTGATTACCGCTACAAGCTTTTCATTTCCAACCTTTACCCGGTTTGTACAAAAGGGATACGTCTCGATGCCTTTTTTCGTAAAGCCTTCCGCAATCTAATGTGAATTTATGATTGCAAGTACTGGAGAGTTGTCTTTTTTTTTTTGTAAATGTGAATAAGTTCAATGTGTGCTGTATGAAGACAGCCGGATGTTTGGACCAGGGAGGTGAAAAACACTTGATTGTACAGCTGGCAGGGCGTCAGGACTATTCACCGAATCAGCGAGTCTCAGGGCACCGTCTCTGACTCGTTCGCAGCAAAGCAGCTTGGTCTTGGTCATATGCGGCGGCCTGTAACCGTGAATCCTTCTGTCATGATGTCTGCTGGTAACCAAGGGCAACGTTTCTGTGTTGAGTGAGGATAGCTTTAGTTGAGGATATGTGTTAGTAAATGTCAACAGGTAGACAAGCTGACCTTGGAAAAAGGAAAAAAAGACTAACTAGTTCTGAGAAGAGCACATGGGGGTGTCACTTGGGGAGGGGGACGGGCCTGAGCCTCTGCGTACGTGGCGAGTCCCAGCACCCTGGCATCAATTCTGCTGCGCCGCTCCTGTTGTCTGGACACAGTGGGTCCAGTTCCGATTCCGCTCCAAGCCCTGGCGCTTTCATAACAATGCCTTCTGTAAGTGCCTGGAGTTAAAAGCCATGACGGGCAGGGCCAGTTAACTGGTGCCCGTGTTGGTGGCCGTTTCGTACCGCGACCGTGCTCTGGGAGGAGGGGTGTGGCCGGGCTGACGGAGGGCGCATGCAGCCTGCTCCCCTATGGATATTTCGTTCACGTTTACGATGTGCCCAACCCTGGGAGAGAGCAAATAAGCGTCAAACAAAAACAAGTAGACTTTAAAGCAATAAGACCGACCAAGCGTGTCTTCAGTGTGGAGTCAAGACTACTCATGGCAGATATTGTCATACCAAAGACAACGTCTAGGTGACAGAAGAGAGAGAACCACCTTCTTCAGGATGATGTGTATGTCAAAAAAAAAAACCTAAATGCTGTTCTTATTCGCCTCCCTATCTGTCCGATGGAGGTCAAGGGCAATTATCAGTTGAGCATGTATGTTCGCTCAAAGCTAGCCCAGTCTGAGAGCCGTTGTCGCATAGCGCTATCTCTGCGCTGCCCATCTCACGGGACCCAGCTCTGATTTCTGGCATAAGGGATGCAGGTCGGAATCTTCTTGCAAAAGGACCGGGGTAATGCACAACCCAACGTATGTTTCTTCATTTGCGCCAACCATGGGTGATGTTGGTTTGCACACTTGCGTCAGGGCTACACGTTTAAGGTCGATTGTACTTCACGTCATCCTGCGTGAATCTTGAAGGTTGTGCGTGCAGTTTCTTGGGCCGTGTTCCTGATGTAAACTGTTCCTAATGCCAGACTGGGGATTTGGGTCACGTGATGGGGAGCATAAACAGCCCGACACAGACTGGATATAAACAAACTAGGACTGCTTTTCAGGCTGTGCACATGAGTTGCTGCGTTCCTCCAGAGCCTAAATCTGAATATGCATAAATCGCAGGAACTTGAGTCCGTCCATCCAGCGATGGAGAGTGACCTTCGTCACATTCTGGCATCCCGCAGATGCAGACGGATGTGATTAACACTACTCGTACTCCCATTGTCCTGTGTACCGTGGACCCCTGGCTTTATGCACAGCTACCGGTAATATAGTCTGCCTTCCGCCTTATATCTACGTGAAACACGGGCCATCGTTCGCTATGGTATGCACCAGTGTTTATCCCGCCGTGAACGTCACGCGCACACTACGAATCCTACGTGCATCCAGAGCTGCGGACCTGCATACTGGGTTCCAAGACGACACACTCGGAGCGATGCGCGTGTATCAACACTAGCTAGCAAAAATAACGAAAAGAGAATCCATGCTGAGTGCCTATCCACAGACAATGTGCTTCTTCCAGTGTTCTGCGGTGTTCTGGGGCTTCTTTCTCTGCTCCTGGAATCTCTTTCTTTCACTCTTCTCTCAGCTGAACAGCTTCGATTTCATTCGGGCTTAATTCCATTCCAGCTCCGTGCGTCGGCGGAGTAAAACTTGCGCAACGGAGAGCGGAGCGGTTAAATGAGGGTCTGGCAGCGCCGATAGACCGAGACCTGTCATTCCAGAAAGTTTAACGGTCCACCGCCGTCTCCTATCGCAGCGTCTTTGTACTTTGTGTCTCCTATAATCCAAACATAGGTACCCTTTGCTCAAGCTTTGGTCTGACAGGCAGTCAGTAAGACTTATGTTACCCACCTTTTCTCTGTAGCAATCATAAAACACGAAAACAAAAAAAAAAGTGCCGTACAAATAGAAGCCTAATTTGTTTTTCTGTGAGCGTACTGTATACCTGTATAATGTATATTTTACTATTTATAAGCAGCTGTTGTATTAAAGTATTTTTTTAAATGCTTTGCTTTTGATCATTGAATTGTGCCATGTCCAACACTGTTTCAGCAGGCCTTATACTGGTAGGAAATCCAGTTAAATCCGAAGAATGAAGGCCCAGTTTGATCCCTGGGAGGTATTTGGGGTATTAAACTAATCCTGCTGTTACTGGGTAAAGTAACGAGTCTCGCATTTAGCAGAGACAATGGTGAAGGCTGCAGGTTAACCCTTCAAAGGTGCCGGGCTGACCCTCTGGCTCTGTTCGGCATTCAGTTACATGCTTGGCAGTGCTCTAGAGTAATTGGTTTTAAGTAATAAAATGTCTTCTTGCGGGGTGAGTGGGGGGAGATAAAGATACAGACATGCCCACTTCAGGCATTAGCTCACATCTGTCACAGCAGCAAGCAACATGAACACTTCAGGCTCGGTTAAAAAAAAATAATTTAATAAGACTGCAGTTTGTGGCCCAAACAGTCATCCCAGAGCCTCACCCGAAAAGCATTCCTTTGCCCTGTATTTACATTGCACAATGCCCGGTTAAGATGGTTAGGTGCCTAGGTCCCATCATTGATTAACTGATCAAATCACACTCAAGACCTTTGGCCTTTGTAACCAAACCAATTCGCACCTGGAAAATGGGGGGGGGGGCGGTGAAATCACCAAACCACGAAAAGGCACCTTTCACATTTTTGAGTACACAGGTGTTCTTTGGTAGTTCAGGCAGTAGCGGGAAAAATCAGCTGAGGATCAGGTGAGCTTCGGTAATGCCAGACGTACCGTGCAAGACGTACAAGTACCTCAAAATATGAGGGAAAAAGTCAACATGGTTCGGCACAAAACGAGGAAAATATTTACAGCGGTACGGGGGGGGGTGGGGTGCGTAGCGCTCGCTGGGGGCACGTTTCCAGCATAAAAGAGAACGACAGGCGGGAGTTCAATTTGTCACCACGCTCTATTTGCAGCGAGCACCCACCCCACACCAACCCACAGCTTCTTCCCTGGCAGCGGTGGTCTCCATGACGACGGTCTTGGTCACCACGTAAATCAGACTGACGGACGCGAATCCGGGCCCTTCGCATCGGTCTCTGCTGGCTGGCAATTAGCGACACTGTCACCCAAGTTTAGAATCACCTGGCTTCATATCTGTGCTAATGCCCCTCCCCCCCCCCGACGCTGGAAACCGAGCACTGAAATCAGCACTGTCCTTCATCTGATGCAACACGGCGTAACACTATCCTGTAAAAAAAGAAAAAAGTTCATTTGCCGTGCTGCCATTTCTCATTGTGGCAGTATTAGGACACGCCCCTTTCGTTGCAGGGACAAGGCCCCATGAAAGTCCTGCGGGGAGGCGGCACTCCGGTGAACCGGGACCTTGTTTAAACAAACATTTTATGGCTTCCTGGCAGCGGCCAGATTGCAGCTCAGAGCTGGGGGCGCTTTTCTTCCAGGAGGTGGCAGCCTTCCGCGCTCAGCTTCTCTCCCGGCACGCTGGCCTCGAACCCCTCGGCAACCATGGCCCCGGACGAGGCGACCCTGAGATGCCCGACAAAACTAAATGTGGCCATGTTGACAACCCAGCCAGACGCTTGTGCTGGGTGGATAGTGCCCCCTTGAGGACGGACGAGTAGAAATGAAATCTCCCTCTTAAATTCCGGTCCTGCTGAGGACTGTCCTTGATCACCCTCCATCCTTTACGTCTCTCCAATCTGGTGATTATATGCATCCACCTCCCCATCCCCACCCGAAAACCCTGCCGTGGGCGTCCGCTGCTTTGCCGTGTCCCTTAGACCCCCACCAGGGCTTCGCCCTCCTCCACCCACAGCAGGTCCAGGGCCTCCACCTGCCGCTGCTCCCGCTGGTGAATGCGCCGCAGTCGCAGGATGTACAGCAGGATGGCCAGCAGCACCGTCAGCATGCAGGCGAAGAACAGGTAGTGGTTGTAGACGAAGGCGACGCGTGGCCAGCTGGTGTGAGATGGCCGCAGCGACTCCTGCTGGAGGTCCCTGGTAATGCACACATACACACAGAGGCACTAAATTCAGGGAAGTCCAACCAATTAGCAGGAAGCTGTATCATTACCGGTCCGAAATTGCGCAACAATAAAACGCTCTAGATCGGGATCAGTAAAGCATATAGATCTAGGGCTCACAGACTATCGGGTGGCAAAGTCACTAAGGGACAAGGCTGGAGGCAGAGAGCATATAGGATTCATCATCTGAAGGCTGCAGCTAAAAATTCAGGAAGGGCTGCTATCACACCCTAAAGATAGACACTAAGACGGGATCACATTAGCGAACAGAAACCTACACTGCAGATCTATAAATGGATAACAGATGAGCTACACGTTTGCAAGGCCAAAACTGTTAGCCTTAAATTTCAGAAGGGTATAAATACTAAAGATAGGTAGGTGTGTGTGTGTGTGTGTGTCGGGGGGGGGGGGGGGGTGTTGTTGATGGCATACCTGAGCGGCAGGAATCGCGTTTTGAACAGCATGGCCCCTAGTGTCCACTGCACTTCCTTGTCATAGACCAGCTGAGCCGTCTTCAGGCCGGCGTAGTTACGTGGAAACTGGAAGCCCGTGTGCAGAACCTCGAACATCCAGGCCGACTTGAAGCACTGGTACCTTGTCAGAAGTTCGAAAGCTCATTTACACAGAGTGTCTAAGCTACACACCATCACTGCGTAGAAAGGCCTTTACACCTTTTTCACTGCACATTAACCCACACGAGTCAGCTGATGTTCATTATATCAAGGGCATAACGTGTGTCCTTGTCGGGATTAACAGAAAATTCCAGTTAGCATACACCCCCACCACTGTTGTTCATTAGTGGTGTCCGGAAGGAATGTAATTAATAACAAACTGGGTAATAGTATAAAGAGTAAAAAAATAATGGAAAGAACCAGGCCGTACTTTAGTCTGGAAAGGTCTGCTTGTATGGAGAAAAGCTTGCTGTCCAGCCGCTGCTTCAACGTCGACCACTTGGTGGCGCAATAATCCTGTGACGAGAGGCAGAGTGAAGTCGAGGCAGCGGGAAGCCCGCAGAGAGTGAGACGGATCCGGCCATCTTAACAGACATGGCCGGGTAAGCCAGACAGTTACCGCTGCTGCTCTGGAGAAGCGGCCGCTGTCGTACTGTCCGCTGATGCGCAGCACGTCCTCGGTGCAGTAGTAGAATTCGGAGAAGCCGTAGAACTCGCTGTTGTGGTGGTCGACGGGGGCCTGGTAGGCACCGCGCAGGGAGGCCGTGCCGTTCGGCTGCCCCAGCAGCGGCCTCACTGTCTCCTGGCACCGCTGCCAGTCGCCCAGCCCCCGCAGGAAGACCGTTTGCCCGTTCCGCTGCACCGTGTCGGAGAGACCCGCCGGCAGGCAGGGGTCCAGGTAGGGCGTGGATTCACCCGCGCCCGTCTGATCGTTCGTGAGCCTGGGGGGTGTAGCCGCATTCAGAAAGAGGTCCAGCTGACACCATGGCCGACGGTGACATTGATGCCCGTTACACTGAGCATTTAATGGATGACAAGTCGCCCAGGTGTACAGGTCACAGGCACGACTCCTTAACTGCCGACCGCATCTAGTCACTGACTGAAAAGCGACTTGGTCAGCATGGGTCCCAAGTGTGTCTAAGTCGAATTCGTAAACATCAATTTGATCCCCAGGAAGTCTAATCATGTCATATATTGAAATAGACTCTCCGACTGAGACCTATACTGGTCACATTATACTAATTAATTAAAGAAGTAATGAATGATCTAAAAATGAGCAGTGCATTGCGTGCACACACACACACACACACACACACACACACACACACACACACACACACCTGTTCCTGGCCAGCGTGCTGTTGACTAGGTCATCCTCGTAACGCTGCCATGCCATATTGCCCCCGTAGCCCAGGAACGTGGTGACGTAGACACGGTACACGTGCTGAGTGTGGTCCTTGTCACAGCCCAGGTTGAACTCTGCCAGCAAGTTCTTGGCTGTCTCCTCCTGGCAGGGCAGGTGGAGAGGCGAGGACATCATTTAATCCCACACGGAGACTCTATCATTAACTTCCACATCTGAAGCCTGCATCTCAGGCGTTTACAAAGGAGAAAACGGCTTAAAGGCAGGGGCAGCCATTACCTGCTCGGGTGAGCTGAAGGTGATGGCAGTGGGCACTTCATAAGCTATTTGCAGCGAGGCTCCGCCCATGTCGACGATGCCAACCGTACGCCTGCGGCTGATTGGCTCCTGATTCTGCACCCCAGTAGTAACCTCGACAACAGCATCCTCCCCTGCAACAATCATGTTGGGTCGTGCTGTGACAACCACCACCAGAATGTGGTTTCCCTTTATGCAGATCTGCTTATCTTCCGTTTCCCACAAAAACAATAATTTCTGCCCAATGTCTCACATGACTTCTACCGGGGAGCGGACACTGTTCACAACCTCAGATCCTCATCAGCCAGCATATATTTAAACCTAAAAATTAACCTCACACAATATAAAGAGGATCAGGAAATGTAACATTATACCAATAACAAGTAGTCAGCATTACTGAAAGTCTTTCCTTAGATCACACAGTCATACAGTCAGGTTAAGATCTTTGAAAGATAACAGTCAGGCACTGTTGCGTTACAAGCCTGTGGCTTTTCAACACCACGCTTCTCACCAGTCCACAAGTGACATGCGAAGCCAATACAGCGTGCAGATGGTGCTCTAATTCGGGCAAACGGGGCCACTCCTTAAGCTCACACTCACCTTCGTCGGCGTGGTCGAAGCGGCCAAGCACAAAATTAATGCCAATCCATGCATAAACACCTGCAGTGAGAAAAAGCAGAGCATGCCTTTGACAACAGGATAATGCGCACACTATGTGGATGCTGCGAGTGCCGTAGCCTGAGGACAGGGGGCACCCAAGAGCACGGCAAACCAGTTGCCCTCTCTTACCTTCCTGTTTCCCGGAGATCACTTCCGCCTGGGAGCTGGAGAACAGGAAGTCGAACTCTGCGGGCACGTCTCTCGCCAGGTCTTCCAATATCGCCACCTGCTGGCTGGAATGACAACAGCGCAGTCCACCCATCAGATATGTAGAGGCCCAATGCACTACAGTCTTGGCTCCACATCTGCAGCGCAGAACGCGAGCGCGCAAACAAAGAAACAACCGTAAACAGCAGAATATGAATAGGCTTCTCTGCTGCCGGGCTTCTGGCTGACACGCACAAGCTCGGAAACCTGCATATTCGCCTCGCCATCTGCTGCACCGTGGGTGGCGTGGCGAGGGAGCTGGCGCGGGCCCCAGGATGTCAGACGGACGGGTGGCCCACCTCTCGGGCAGCAGCCTCATGCCAGCCGTGCATAGGATGTACAGGGGGGTCTCCCGGTGCTTCTCCCTAGGGATGCGAGCTGCCGCGAAGCTGAGCAGGGGCTGCAGGTAGTCGCTGGCCTTGTCAGGCATGAGCGCCAGGGTGGATATGCCTGAAAGATAGCAGAAAGTCACATGAGGCTGGCCAGCCAATGTGGGGTGGGCTGGGGGTCACCTGATACAGATCTCCACCAATGCTGACAGGTCTCACAAACAGAATGTGTAATGCAGGCCCCAACTCCACCAACAAGACTGAGGACCCTCTAGGTTAAGGCAAGCGCCACACTCCACCAAACCCAAACAATTTTACATTTTGTCACACCTTCTGTAGCAAGAACCTATATTTTCTTGAGCTAAAATGATCATGTGTGGTTTTGTTTCCTGACTCATGGATCAGTCAGCATTATACACACCACGAATATAGCAAAATAGAACAGAAATACCCAAATAAGGCATGGATTTCTTCATAAAAACTCTATTATTACTCAAATATAAAAAATGTTTAAAAAGAAATTGCATACAAAACCTGGGTGTGCAAATAATTTAGAAAATATGGGAGGTGGGGCAACATCAGCAGAAAACACTTCCTTGTTAAGTAAGATTTTTTTTTTCCTAACATCATGGAAAACTTGAGTAATTACTGATAAGCCCAAAAAGCCTGGGAATGTACCTTCCATAACATGCGTTTTAATAACAGGTGGCCATGTTCCACGTTTCAAAATGAAAGATAAGGCGCCGTCCCCCCGAGCCACAACTTATGCCGTGTTCCATTTACCCAGCAACATGTGCCCAGATATCGGTTGGACAGCACTGTTTATGATCGATTTAATGAGCCACAAATAAGATGCAATGAACATCATATAACTACAGCTGAAACTTCTCTTGAGGTTGGGCGCTAGCACCTAGAATTCTAAGGTTGGGGTTGATGAGGTTCCTCCGATTTTCTGAGTTGGATCATTTGAAATTTCCAACTAGGAACTCAGAAGTTCCAACTTCAGAGTTCAAATGGAACGCAGTGGTGATGGGCAAAATGACGCTTCATGAAATGTTTGCTGTATTTTTTAACCCCATTAGATGGTGCTCTTGGGTTGTTTTGGGGCATGCATGGTGGCCTTTTTTGAACAGCGTGTGCCATCTAGTGGGGTCAAAAAATACAGCAAATGGTTCATGAAGCGTCATTTTGTCCATCTCTAGAACGTGGAAATCACTGCTCCCATTCTCTCCCACCCAACTCCCCTTAGATGAATTAACCCTCCATACCTGGCTTTATCTTCTTGACAACGGGGGTGCGGTCGTGGTCCCGCATCTGCCGTATGTCCAGCAGCGAGTGGGGGTTGCCGTTGTGGGGGGGCCAGTAGTAGACAAAGACACGTGAGCCGCTGCTTCCGCAGTCGACCACGATGCCGTAGTTCAGAGCGCGGTTTGTTACATCAGTCGCCTCCATGTGCTCCAGAAAGGACAAATACCTGCCGGAGAGAGATGGGTAAACCTGAACAAAGGCCATCTATGAAATACAACCAGTGCAACTCTCCAGGAATCGGGGCCAATGGTCATTCAATCACAGCAGCCTGTGCTGTTTACATGCACCTATCTGCACCGTTATCACATGTAGACAACTGATGTTTTCCCACTCTGCTCACTTATTCACGTGTCCTGTCCGCTGAGCAGGCTTCCAGTGCTCCGTCTGGTACAGGCCCAGGAGAAGCAGCAGTAGGCATGTGACAAGCACTGGGCAGAAGAGGCGCTGTCGAGGCAGGCATCCCAGGGACAGGAGTGACAGGCTGAAATGCCAGGAGGCCGGAAGACGGCAGGATAGACTCAACCTGGAGAGGCAGCGGGGACACTGTTAGTCCCAATCCCCAAGGCAGGGCTCAGCCCAAAACCAACCTAAACATGACAGTGCCAGTCGGCGTAAGAAACTGACAACGTGGTGTGACAGGCACAGAGCCATACATCAACAGTTTATTTAGGTATTGCATTTTGGTCTCCACAATCAGTGTGAACCACGTTTCAAAAACGCATTAATTTTGGCAAAATCAGCGACACAACGAGCCCGGAGCAGCAGTCAGGGTTTCGTTTATGGGCTACCTGGCCATGGGTCCTGCAGCAGCTGTCACCTTCTCATGGTCACGTGACACCTGGACCCTGCGGTCTTCCGAGCGCCGCGCAAGAGGCAAGACAAGATTAGTAAGACAGAGATACATATTTACCTTAATGTCCTCTAGGCAATAACGACAACAGGCAAACAGATGACTAACTCAATAACAACTGCTTCTATTAGGACGGCGAGCTTCGATAGAACCGCAAAACTTCGACTGAAAGTGGCTTCCGCTTTCGCCACAAAACCGTTAGTTGACCTTAAATGTACTAATAAACTGATCAACTATTATTATTCCCCACATCGCCAGACAGTTTTTTGACGTTAAATTAAACCTGAACTGTATAATCACCTAAATGTGTATTTATATGGGAAAGCCCCCCCAGAAAATAAAGTACCTAGTTTGCCCACATATATAAAGCTAGCTATTAGCCGGTTAGCCAGTCAAGGTAGGTAAACGCCGCACACACACTGTTAGTCGGGTATTACCTGTACCTTAGACAGGATGGCGAAGGCTCCACGCTGCTGCCCCGTTTGGTCCGGAGAAACGCGATACGCAGTCACTCATGTCGCCGTTATCGCTGCTGCTGACGCCGTAGTCAGCGACCTGCTTGTGACAAAATACGGCGCCACGTCACTAAGGAAACCGCAGCACTGTCGCAAAACACCGGCGGCTTGAGACCGCCCCATTCATCTGGGTTCGGACGCCGGCCGCCTGTGTTATAACGCGGCTGGACTCTGCTACTGTCTAACCGGCACAAATTGTCGCTGGTGTGCTGTTCACGCCGATAAAAGGACGCGGAGCTGAGTCATACAGCATACTGTTCCTTAAACTACATCTAAATAAAACCTACGATTCTAGTAATAAGCAACTAGATATCAAATTCAACGTAAGTAAAATGGACAATGTATTTTAAGGTTTAGGTTCAAATGGTGAAATCTTATAGGCTCTATCGTGTGCATTCCTTCCCAGGAATACGCAATTACTGAACAAAACGTTACATGAAAGGATGCTCAGATACCATCCCATCCGAGCTGTACCCCAACCTTGTGCCCTATGATGCATGGGACAGGCGGCTCTGGAGCCTGTCCCACGAAGCAGGATTTCTTGCTTAGCCAAATAATGTCTCGTATTTAAGATACCATAGTTGTAATGGACATTATTTTCGTTCTTTTAAGCCTACATTTAGCCCAGATTACCTAAAATATTACAAGCTATTCGGCTAAGGACGAAATCCGATTTGGTAATACAGGCCCCTGATCAGTGTAAGCGGTGAGAAGATGGATGGATGTTTACATACATAGTTAACTTTGGTTAACGTAAATTGTCTGAGCTAATATTACTTTCAATCTATGGGTATAATAAAGTTACAGCCAAATCGCCTATATCAGGAGTGGCCAACCCGCGGCTCCCGAGCCGCATGCGGCTCTTTGCCTGGTTTCATGCGGCTCTTACGTTCATATCG
>JAODLC010000045.1:3748986-3773518 GCA_026781145.1 Hippopotamyrus pictus | reverse complement strand
TGTGTATGATGTGGCTCTTTGCGGTAACACAGTAAAAAAATGTGGCTCTTGGTCTCTGACTGGTTGGCCACCCCTGGCCTATATATTA
Source organism: Hippopotamyrus pictus (assembly GCA_026781145.1). Classification (NCBI taxonomy): domain Eukaryota; kingdom Metazoa; phylum Chordata; class Actinopteri; order Osteoglossiformes; family Mormyridae; genus Hippopotamyrus; species Hippopotamyrus pictus. The sequence goes on along the minus strand of JAODLC010000045.1, from coordinate 3,773,430 downwards.
ACCTCTCTCGCAGTGTTTTGCTACTTTGCTATAAGTCAAAAGTCAGAAATTCTGACACCTACCGGCCACAGTGATATAGCCAGTAACAATACCTGACCGTCACACACTCCAGCTGTTCTTTTGGTTCCCATTGGTGACATGATCAGTCTTCCAGTCATGAGCAGTGCTTGAAATGGGGGAAAACAGATGCCAGTACTTCACCTTCTTATGCACCGCATGTGAGACTGTACCAGGTGGTGCTACGCAAACACGCCAGGCACTCTGGAAAGACAATGTGGCACCAGGACTGCGTACCGGTGAGTACGGACCCCTTAATGTGCTGCCTATGAGGTTCCAACCCATGCAAACGCAAAGTGCTTACCAACAGAGATGCACTCCATGATGATCCCAACCATTAGCGTGAGTCAACCAAATTCCACATCTATTAACTTAATGAACATGGTTTATAAAATCAGTCTCCAGTCTTGTTGGCAACATCAACATATTATCTCTTTGCCAAACTGACCAAAGTGCACCTTTATTTTATATAAGCCTGCCATATAGTTGCCTCTCTTTGTACATTTATTAATGTGCTATTTGTAGAGTATATAAGGAATCCTATTTCTACCTCAAACATTGCCATCCCTTCCATGTCCAGCCAATTAGACAGCTACCCAAAGTTATATAAAGCCTGTCTAGACTTTAGTTCTTTGCGAAATCTTGCTGCAGTCCATTCCAACCGCTGACATTACTATGCTCTGTGTTACCCAGCTGGTTCCCGTTTTTGCCCCTGAGTCTGCCTAATCTATAGTACCCTGTTTGAGCCTCTGCCTGAACACTGAACTTGAATTTAAATTTTTTTTTTTTTTTTTTTCTTAAAGTGCTTTTGTTTTTCAGAATAAACTGTGTTCATGGCTACCATCCCGGCAGCGGTGGCCTGAGGGTTAGGGCAGCGCCCTTGTAATTGTAAGTTTGCTTGTTCGAATTCCTGGTCAGCAGCGTGCCACTGAGGTACTTGACCAAAGTACCACCCCCAAACACTGCTCCCCCTGCTGTGTCATGATGTCACATGTGGGTTGAATGCAGAGGGCATGTTTTCTTGTTGTGTGTCAACAATGACAACTAATCAATTTCACTTCATGTCATACAAAGAGCTACAAAATGACGCAGGTCTGTTGCATGACGTCATTGTTTCCTTGCTGAGGTAAAGTACAACAAAACGAAGGTGTACTTGTTCAAAATATATTTTTAGCCCAAATGATTTATTGCATATATTTCATTTCCTACTACATTTACACTCCGTTTTAATATCTATTATTGGCATGATTGATCGCCATTTACCCACCAGGTGTCACTATGATGCGAGGTTTTGACCAGCCTGAACGACCGAATCTTTTTCAAAAATCAGTCATTTTAATCTCTCAGGTGCCCCGTTTCTGTTATTATTAATTCGTGGTTTTCTTCCAGGTAGATTTTTAATGAGATTAGTGTGAGGGATGTGCATTTGTCACTTGCTTAAATTGTTTTGCTTTTTGTAAGTGGTTTCTGGTTGAGAAACATTTGCTTGCTATGCGTTGTGGTCATGTGACTTGCAGCCTTCGTTCCTACAGCCCGTCTCATTCAATCCAGCCGCTGTGATGGATCAGCTCGGATACTCCTGTGTGTAAACGCCCCAGAGCTGGCGAACTGCGAATTAGTTTCAGTAACGGTCTTTGACTTCCAAGCCTCCCTTTTATGCATCCACGATAATGATACAGTCAAAGGGTGAACAGTGTTTACTATAAATGCAGGTTCTAAAATTTGGAGGTGGGCAGTCTAATCTCATATGCTCCACTTAGCAAATTACCAGAGTTAAAAGATATTAAATATTTAAATAAGATATAATTTACTTAACATGACCCACTTACAAGTGAGCCGCATAATCTGCCCTCTACAATCACTGAACTGTAATTATTTACCACAAGTGTTTCATTTCAAGGGGTATGTTTAATAAACAAATCTCTTGCTTATGTAGCAAAAAAAACAAGACTAGCAGTAGAGGAATTTCGCCATAACATTGCAGTTTGATTTTTCAGGCTAAGACTAGCTTTAAAAAATAAATAAATAAAATAATTATCTAACTCATTAACTATTTTTTTACAAGGCAGCAGGTGGCACTGTGGGCTGGGACATGCGCTTGAACATGAACGGTCACCGGTTTACATTTTGGAAGGGAAGGTCATAGGTGTTCGTGAATCTTAAGTTGCTGTTGAGATTTCCCTGAAAACAATAACATTGCCTGGCTGTACCCTGGCATCCTGTAAAGGGTGTACCACCTGCCTATCACCCGGTGCTGCTTAGGACAGACTCCAAGCCCCTGCATGACCCTGACAGAGATACGTGGCTTAAAAATAGGAATGGATTGAAATCTTCTTTCTGTTTTGTAAGATTTGCATCCTAAGGGGCAACATGTTGTTTAACAAACATTCTTCCTGGAAAACAAGCCCTTCACACGGAGGTTTTCGTCAAGCCTAATTTCCTTCCACGCACGGCCACTAAAATGATTAATCACTGGCCACATGTGGGGTAAGGTTTTGCCCCCCCCCCCCGTGCCACCACAAATAATAGTAATAACAAGGAAAGCAAGAATCTGGTTTCTAATGGAGAGTAATGGCCGGTGCTTCTGCCAGGCGGGGAGGCCCTGCCTTGGTGCGTGTCTACGCCGTCTGTTTCTGCTGGCGGGAGTTCAGCATGAAAGCTGGCTTCACTGCCAAATGCCGTGTCACAGTAAGCAGTTAGGACCGGCTGGCTAATGATGTACTTTAGGTTTTGTTGGAGGTCAAGAAACTATCCTACTGTTCTAAAACGTACCGTACGAGTGGCCCCCACCACGAGAATAACGCCTCTGATATCAGTTCCCACGAAGGAACGCAGCGGCTTACAGAGAAACTCCCCCCCGCGACTGTGCCAACGCGCTTGCTGACTTCTTGTTTCCGCCCCCAGGGCTGGCCAAAGGTTAGCGCTAAGCTAATAGTTATCTGCCCACAACTGCTTTCACCATGTAGACATCAGCTTTCACAACATTAAGTAACACTGCAAAAAATGTTTCCACCAGATGCTGGTTAGTCATTTTCCACCCCTTTCAATATTTTAATTCTGTCGGACGTCATTCTTGGCTACTTGTTTGTATAGCTGTGGTCTGATTCACGACAGCATGGATTTTCCTGTGGCGGTCCGCCGTCATTAACCACGACGCCCTCTGCTGGCCATTACATTGTGGCCCGAGGGTGTGTCCTGTCGTGTGTACTGTGAGCTTCATGTCTGGCGTGTTTTCTGTATGTCTAGAAAGTGTCTGTAATCACGCTGGCTGATGGAGGTACTGTGGGCCTGTGTTAAGCTCTGACTGCAGGGCACATCTAACATATCCTGTTCTTTTTCCTCTGTTCCCCATAATTGAATCTATATCTTTAAATTATTGAGTGACCATGGGGGGGGGGGGTGTCATTCTTGGGGCCAATCAGCTTTCAGCCAGTGCCCCTGTGGCCCCACCCCTTTATATGTCCCTGCTTTCCCCCCGCATTTTCAGCCACCCCAGATTGACAGGTAGGGGGTCTCCGTCCACAGACTGTCACATCCCTAGAGGCAGAGGGTGTCTGGTGGCTCGTCCGCAGTCTGGCAGTCATGGCCGCCAGCCCAGCCACCGGCAAACGACACGCTGTGACTTTTGCTTTCAGACTCCAAAAAGCTGCACTTTCCTATCTTGTGGTGTTAATTGGGCGCTTGACTGCCAGGGCATCTATCAGAGATCGGCGTCCATGCTGAGCAGGCCTGTGTGTGTGTGTGTGTGTGTGTGTGAATTAGGGTTATATTACATTGTGGGGACCAAATGCTGCCCCACAATGTGATAAAAACCTGTTATTTTGACATTGTGGGGACCATTTTTCAGTTCCCCACAAAGAACTGTGAATGCAATCAAAAAACTAAAAATGCCAAAAGTCTCATATTTTGTTTGGTTACTTATGGTTAAGGTTAGGGCTGGGTAGGGGTTAAGGTCATCATGTTGGGATTAGAATTTTCCACATAGAAATGAATGCAGAGTCCCCATATAGATATAATTACAAACCTGTGTGTGTGTGTGTGTGTGTGTGTTTCTTGCTACATTACAAGCAGGAATCATTAACCAATGAAATGCTCTGGTTTACATTCGGGGGCATCCAATCAGCTGCCTTGTCCGCTTGTGCCTCCTTCTGAAGTTCCATCCTGCGGTTTTTCTGAGTGATTTTCGCTCATCGTGCGACAGATTTCAGGTCGTTCACGCTGACCTGGATGTGCAGACTTCCACAACCATTTCCTCCGTTATTGACCTAACATGATGTAACAGGCAAACAGATACAAACACAAAAACAAGGACCAGTTAGGTCAAGGTTATGTTCTTTTGGTAGGTCTGCACCCAGTGAGTTGCCCTTATTTCAGCCGTGTTGTGTCAGCTGTTGCTGTACCACACAGCTGTGCTTCTGCAGCGCGCAAAGACTTGGTAGGTTCTCTGGTCTTTTATAGTCTGATGGGGGAAAATTCCCAGAATGCACCATGTCTTACTTGGTGTTTTGGCTCCCACGTTTGTAGGCTTTTCTCTCTGCTTTTCTCTCATCTGTCTTCCTTACATCTAGAGATTCAGTACACTGTGTGACTGGACTCCAGCTAGGAGGCTCCGTTTATCAAAATGGATGCTTCTTGCTCCAAATTAACTGCCACCTGGGGCGATTTAAGCTTCCTTATTTTATTTTTTTGACCTCTTTCCTGCTGATTCATGCAGTTGCATTTTCCCCACACTAGATGTCAGCAATGCTCTTCTGATTCACCGCCCTCCCTCTCCTGCATGGGAGTGTCATATAACTTACAGTAGTCTGCTGCAAGAAGTTCATCTTCTTAACACATTAAATTTGGTTTCTCACGCATACAAAGATCAGAAAACTGTCTACTATGATATTTGGAAGTGGCAAATTCTATAGCTGCACTAGCTTGTTTCGGGAAAAATTCCCTCTCTGGTTTGGTTCTTTAAAGTGTCCTCATGTCATTATACTGGGCCTGACCCCCCCCTCGGCTGCAAGAGTTGGCTGGATGCGTCACCATGTTACTCAACAACGGGAACATGAAGGACATCAGGCTCCCTTCACCCTTTGGCCGTCGTACATGACTGATGTGTGTAGTGTCAGGATTCTGCTTACAGGCAAACTCCCGAGGGCTGACTTCAGCAAATCCCTTCCTGCTAGCGGAAGAATTCACAGACAGTTTAGTTACTTAGGATTTTCTTAGAGATGATTCTCACAGAGTGTCTTTCGCTTAGTGATAAATTACATTCTGCTAATTGCATTAGAAATGTCTTAGGAATTGATAATAGTAACGATGTTAGCCAAAAAACAATGCAATTGAAATGTTAATCTGCATATTTGTAACATTTAACAAATTGTCTTTAGTGGTCTTGTGACCCGACCAGCTTGTGTTAGTGGTTCTGGGAATTCTGGGAAATCCATCACCCCATGTTACTGTGCGCCGCTCGGCCCTCTGGGACTCGCGCACCGGAACTGACTCTGGTGTCGCCTGGCGACCTCAGGCACAGGTGCAGGAATCCCTGAAGGGGGACGGGGGGTTAATGACGGTGTGACATGTCTGTCTCCTGTTAGGGATGAGCCCCTCCCAAAGCTGAGCCCTGCCACCTGTTTGAGAGCAGGCGGCGGGTGGGAGGGAGACTGGGGGCCAAATAATTGGGGCCCCCCCAGGGAAGAGAAAGCTCCCAGGTGTGCATCTCATCGCCGGGGCGGCGTCCGGTCCGGCGTACCTCACAGCTCCTCGAGAGCTCGCCGTTTCCGTCAGCGGCTGGTTTCATCTGTCCACGTGAAAATCCCAAAGCGGTCCCCTGGTAACTGAGTCCGAGGACACCGGGTTTTCCGGAGCTTTCTCTTTAAAGTGCCTCGTTTTCACTTCCAAAATCCGACGTGTTTTGGCTGGACTTGATGGGCCAGCTGTGTTTTTGAAGCTTCCTTTCCTCCCGTGTCACGTCGACAAACACGGCCTTGCCCACGGTCTCCGGGGTGTCGCCGCCCCTGTGGCCAAGGACCAGATGCAGGTGTGCAGCGCGTCTCAGGGGCTTTGGACCATATGGTGGGGGGGTTGAAAAAAGGGCACAGGGGGTGTTTTACTGCAGCTGTGCCCCCCCAGCTATCCATGAATATGGGAGCCCTGTCCTCTCAGTTTCCACAGACATACAATCCCCCCCCACCATGTGGCTCTTAGGCCATTGGCCGCCATGGCCACCATCCTGCCGAAATTCTACAGGACATTCTCCAACTCACTGGAGTCCCTGGCAAAAATGTCTCCACCCGTCTCCACCCGCTTCTTTATACATTCCTGGCTGTCAGCTGGCCTCTAGCACAGCCAAGCACCGACTCGAGAATCGGAAGTGGTATGGGTGCAGCAGCTCTCCCGCCCTGACCTTCCCACCTGATTGGCTCGTTACCTTCAAGCCATGAGCCAGATGTTTAAGCTGTAGTATGTCAGGAGATCTAAATGGCCTCAAGCTCTCTAGAATAGGATGTATTCAGAAATGAAACACTTTGTTCTCTGCTCTCCTGTGTCATGTCAAAGGTTGAATTTCCCATCAATTTCACCAGGGGGCGCACTTGTTCCATTCCTTTTCTGAGTCGTACAGAAGGCATCTGGCATGTTTTTTGTGTGTCAGGTGCCCTGGAGTGCTCACTGTGTGGGGGGGGGGGGACCAGCACCACTGCACTCGTCTGTGACTGACCTGGAAAGCATCTTGACGATGGCATCTGACCCCGCCTCCCACACCCCCCCCGCCCCCCGGGGGGCTGGACAGTCGCCAAATATTGCACCTGCTCTAGTGCCCTGTCAGTTACTTGCCACCGGTTTTTGAGATATAACACCTTTATGCTGATAGCCAGGTGGAGTGAGCTGGTGTGACTGCAGCAGGTTGTGCTTGCTGTACTTGTTTGCTTATATGAATCAGGCTTCATCAGTACGTCTCGTAACTGTGCACTTAACGGTTTATACTGCTGGAAATTAGATTTAGTGAGCAGCTGTGGACCCCTCTGGACATTAACCACCAGTGCATCCTATTGGCCGTTACGGCAGATGTTGGTTGGCTCCAGGAGCTTCTGTGATCATGTGATCATCGCTGGGGGTGTCACAACAGAATGTTGCTGCGTTTGGTCATGTGAAAGGATGGACAGGATCACAAAGGATGCACAGGACCGGTCAAAATCTGCCAACACCTACTGAAAATCATTTCTTTTAAACAAGGTAATGAACCCAAGCACATCTCAGGGTTATACAAGTACTGTATTATCTTATGCAAAAGGATAGAGATGGAGTGCTGTGACAGATGACCTGGCCCCCACAATCTCCCATGACCTAAACGCTATAGAGTTTGGGGTGAGTTGTATCAAAGAGTAAGAGCAAGGTAGTCAACTTGTGCTCAGAACTTGTGAAAACTCCTTCAGGACTGTTGGAGAAGCATCTCAGGTGCCCACATTTGGAAGCTGATTGAAAGAATGCCAGGAGTCTACAATGCTGTCATTGGAGCAAAAGGGGGCTGTTTTGAAGAGTCCAAAATTTGAAAAAATTTTGAGACTTCTCTTGGTCATTATAGTATTTGATATGTATTACATCATTGCCTCAAGCCCTTTTACTATAATCTAAAATAGTGATAAATACATTAAAAACAGGTGTGTCCAGACTTTTGACTGGTACTGTACATGTAACCATTATGAACCCAGATCTTCTCAGATGGGGCTTGTACCTAATCCTTAACTCTGCTGAGATTTCACAGACCTCCCAGTGCAGATTCACAGAGGCTGGAGTTGGTGGTTCACAGCTCAGAAATGCTAGTCCAGATGGGTTCCTGGTTGCCCTCGGAACACGGTTAAGTGTGTGAGTCACGCCACAAAAGGCTGACGGTAGTTATTCTCAGACAGACTGTCTTTTTATTCCGCTTTGTCTGACACGTCATGTGTCCTCATCTCTGATGCAGTCAGCCAGCTACCCCAGAGCTATCTGCCCAAACAGGAACACATACTTTACCTGAGTCTTATTTCGTTACCCCCAGAAGATTTCTAACCCCCCCCCCCCCCATTACTACAAGCTGCTCCCCCACCCCACAAAGCTGACTCAATTCTTCAGTATTTGTCATTAAAACATTCCCATTTATAGTACATAAATGTCTGAAGGTCTTACATTCATTCTTCAAGTGCAGTCATAAAAGAAAACTGGGAATTTCAAAACAATGTGAAGCGTATGTTAGACTGTGGAGTTGAAGGTCCTTGGCCTATTCTAAAGCATGAAACACATTCCAGGTAAACAGACTGACATCATGGATTTATTTGACCAGAACGGAGATTTTGGAGATCTTTTTTCCTTCAGTAACCCCAGGATGGTCCCCAGGTGGTCCTGGAGTGCTCTGGATCCATAGGACATTTAAAGAATTTTGAGATCTTCCCACACCTGAGATGTGTAAGAGGTGAGACTCCTGGAGTCTGTCACAAATGGAAGTTTGCCACCTGGCTTATCTGCTGTAGTTCTCCAAATTGTCACTCTGGTCTGAGTTGGGTGTGGACTGCATGAGCAGGACCAGTGTATAGAAAGCAGGAGAGCCTCAGACACTGGGGGCCCTCAGTGAAGCTGCCCTCAGTGAAGCTGCCCCCAGGATGTGCCCATAGCCTGTGCTGATCAAGGCAGCCAGACATACAATCATCTTATTTGGTGTTTAACAAATTTTAATCAACTACTGGAGTAACACTTTTCAAATGCATAAAGATAAGAATGTACAGTACGTAAATTACAAAAATAAAGTGACGTTATAGTATGGACTAATATTGCTTGTTAGAAATGGTGTCACTGAGCAGAAAGAAATACCCATAATCCCCTGGGATGATTGTCTGTTAGCCGTGGGAGGGGTGGTCGAGGAGCCCCAGCCAACACATTTATCTGAAATGTCTCCTCAAATTCACCTTCATCACCTCGCCGTTGCTTTTGCTTCCTGCTTGATGACTCAAACCTTCTCCCACTGCCCCTCTCCAAGGTCTGACACCCACCCCCCCCACCAGCAGTCCAGAAGTTTCCTTTTAGGGTCTCCTCACCCTGCACACAAACACACATGCCTCCAGGAATATAACATGTTTTTAAATAAACCCTTCCTAGTGGATGGGGGGGGGCTGGATAAGAATCAATGGGGTCGCGTCCCCATGACCTTTCACGGCACCCAGACCGTGTTCCTTTGTTTACACGTCTGACGTAGGTGCGTCGTGGGATGATATCGCTCGTTCCCTGGTAGGAGAGGCTGTACTTGGACTGAGAGTGAAATCCCCAAGGCTCAGATGGAGTCCACGCTGCTGATTCGATGAATTCCGCAGCAATAAAAGCGACACGGATTGCGTGTGGCCTCCCGTAAAAAGGGGATGCGAGCTGAACCCCGTAAACGCTTACGAGGTGTTTGCGACCCGCCTTAGCGGCCACTGCCCCTGTTCTCTCGTGACGGCTTCTCCAGGCACTTTAATGGTCTGTCGTTAATTCCGTTCACTGGGTTTGTTTATGCTCAGAATTGGAAGCACACTTTCACGGGAGACCCGACACTGGATCGGATGTCTTGCGTTTGTGTTTGGGGGGGGGGGGCGGAGGTGTAGGTGAGGGTTGTGCCAGTAAGCCCCTGCCGGCAGAGACATTGTGGCACCTTGTGTATATAAACCTCAGACGCACAGCGCTGGGTGTAGCTCTGGCCTGCGAGGTCCCATGTGTGTGTGTGCGTGTGTGTGTGTGCGTGCGTGTGTGTGTGGGTGGATGAATTAGGTTTATATTACATTGTGGGGACCAAATGTCCCCCACAGTGTAATAAAAACCTGTTATTTTGAAGTTGTGGGGACCATTTTTCAGGTCCCCACAAGGATCTGTGAATCAAAAAATGAAAAATGCCATGAGTCTCGTATTTTGTTTGGTTACTTATGGTTAGGGTTAGGGCTGGGCAGGGGTTACGATTGTCATGTTGGGATTAGAGTTGTATGTGTGTCTGTGTGTGTGTGTGAGTCTGTCTGTCTGTCGGTCTGTGTACCTGTGTGTGTGAGAGTGCGTGTCTGCGTGTACGTGTGCACGTTTGCATGCTCTGGGCCTGGAGTCTTCCAGAGCCATCCTTGTATAAATAGTCAGTGAGAGAGCAGGCTCTATGCCATTCGGCTGCCCGGTCACGCTTATCTCTGTGGGTGTGTGGGGGGGGGGCTTTCTGGGGGTTAATCTCAGACGCTGCAGCCAGCTGGAATCCGGCTCTGACAATACAGCCAGATCCTCTCCTGTTTGGCTCAATGCGGTCGATTAGAAGATTAGCAAAAGAGGCTTAAATAAGCTTCTGTATGGAACTCAGGTTTACATGTTTATAAGAGCTTTTTAAAAGTAAACAGTGCAAGGTGATGTTAAAATTAGAGCTTCCTGGCACTTGGATGAGCAGCCTTTCAGGCTGAGGGGCTAGATCAGTAGCCGTTAAAGCAGCTGCAGCCCATAGCATCTGACACTGCTCCAGCCCGGTCGGACAGACGCCGTTGATGTGCCGTTTGCTCGTGGTCCATCAGAAAACAGCTGGATTTTACTGGATTATTTTCCAGCTTCATGTGTTCCAGGCAGGGCAACCTCGACTCTAAGGAATGTCCCTTAAACAAAGATGCACTGAACTTGGCAGAGAGATGATCCCCAGTTTTGGTCGAATTGCCTTTTTTTACCCTTTTGTGTGCAACGGCTGGGTCGTGGAGTTTGGGAGCTGTCAGAAGTGCCCCAGATTCCCGCCATGTGAGCCTGCCTTCATGGGTCCATGGTGCACATCAGGTGCACAGTGTCAGCCTGTGTACAATGAAAGCCACAGGTGGGAGGCCATCACAGGATCACATTCACAGTGACATGGCGTGTGTCTAGATCATTCTGACAGTGACCAGCAGAATGTCTACAAGACCATCACAGTGATATGGGAGGGTATTAAGAACACTTTCTCAGTGGTATGGTGGAAATTGAGAAGGCCTTCACAGTAATGTAAGAGTGTATTTAGAAGGTCTTCATAGTGATGTGTAAAGTATTGAAAGGCTTTTGCAGTGATGTGGAGGGTATTGAGAAGGCCTTCACAGTGATATGGGAGGATATTGAGAGGTCTTCATGGTGATGTGGAGGGTATTGAGGAGGCCTTCACAGTGATATGGAGGGTGTTGGAAAGGCCTTCACAGTGATGTGGGTGTGTCTAGAAGGCTTTCACAGTGAAACACTTTACACTTTACAGTTTTAAATTACTTCACTTATTTTAATGTCCTTACACTTATGTATATTTCCTCTTTCCTGAAGAAATTGCATGATTCCCTCATCCCATTAGAAACTGGAGCTTTTCATCTGAGCTCCTGGACCTCAGTGACATGAAGGCATCAGGTGGGACTCAGCTTACAGGAGATTATCTGGGGCTCCTCCTTCATTCTGAGATGACACAAATCCTGAACTTCCGTGGCAGCATTTCCACTTCACTGCATCTGCTTAGTATCATCCTGGGGGGGTTACAGCTGTGTAAAAAGGGCGGCCAGTAGTTGTTGCCAGCTCTACCCTTGTTGGTTGACGCTTGGTGGGAGATTCCCAGCTTGACCTTCTCCTGAACTTCTGTAGACCCTAACCTCACCTCTCCCTGACCCACTCTTGACCCGTTCCTGATCCTTCCCGAAAGGTACCCTCTGAGGCTGGATCCTCAGCTCTCGTCTGAATTAAACCAGAATGACTGGCTGTCCCCAGTGGGAGGACAATGTGGAGGGGAGCCACAAATGGCTACTATGAGTTTTTGTAATGTTGCAGATGTTCAGAATGTTTAGAGGTCCCACATGAAAAAAATACTTGACTGCTGGCCAGGACTTAGACACCAGTGCTGATTGGTGGTTTCTGGTAAATACCGAGGAAAGGAGACTGGAACAACCAGCGCCTCAGAGCGGCTGATTGGCTGAGGTGCCTGGAACATCGCCATGGAAACCACAGCTGCTGTTTAGCTACAGAAATGTATTTAAATACACTATGAATGTGACAGGTGATCTTATGAGGGGAGGGGGTATCTGTTCTCAGGTGCTATTATCCCCCCCCCCATGGGAGGAACCAGGTCAATGAACCAATACAGTAACTGGAGGCTAGAAACCTCTGATATTATGGGAACTAGGATACTTGTCTAGCTACAAAAAGAATCTTTTAACATTAGTCTGACACTCGTTCATATGTATCCACCCAGGCAAGCATGTGAGTGTGTGAACTTCCGCAGGCCTCAGCGCCATTAGTAACGCCAAACTCCACCACGGGACAGCGTCATTTGTCATAAGAAAGCTTCTGGAAAGTTCCCTGTGAATCTGTCCTGCCGCGCACTGTTTATCTGAAACTGGAAAATCGAGCTGAATCGCCACAAAAAGATGTACCCGGCCCTGCATAAATCGTACTGTTTATAGTGCTCTGACACTGCTAATGGTCTACATTGCTGAGGGTAGGGTGATGAGTGCATACTGCCAAAACGTGACCCGTAAAGACCTCCCAGACAGCCGACTCTGCCACATAAAGCCTCAGAGCAATGGGGGGGGGGGGGGGTGGGCTGCGTTTCCGTTTTGTTTTGACTTCAGGTTGTAGTGTCACCGTTAAAGTCATAGACATCAACTGAAGCTTGATGGTCCATGGCCCTGGAGATCTTTTAAGGGACTGATTGTACATGAAATATTCCACAAAAATTTCCTGTTGGTTAAATAGAGGAAAAAACATTGAGTCAGCGAACATCTGAACTGTTTATGTCACCACCCATGTTAATGTCCTCCATCCACGTGGCAGAAAGGATCTACTGCAACTACTACTGTCAAATTTCACAAATTCAAGGCATTTTTAAAAATGCTGTCATCCAATTCCCAGTAGTTATCTGGCTAAGCGGTATTTTGTGCAGGCAAACACGGTAGCAATGCGTCCACAGAGTGCGGTTGGCCAGTACAGTGTGCATGACCAATTTAATGAAACACAAATAAGACATAAGTGGCAATAGACAGTATAAAACTACAGCTTTAAGTCCCGTTGATAAATGGTGCAGTCATGTTGAATTCCAAGGTCGGATTACAGAGGTTCCTCTGACTTTACGACTTCAGGGGGCGTTCCAGTTGAAATTTCCAACCAGGAACTCAGAAACTCTGACTTCCGAGTTCAGACGGAGCGCAGCTTGTGTCTTTGGGGTGCACGAAAAAAACCCACGTAAGACATAAAAACCGAAGCTAAATAAGATGCAGGCCGCCAGCTAACACCCAAAAATCATCAAAATACAAAGAACAGGCCAATAGGTACGTACATATAACACATCCACTTACAGACTAGCCATAAAATTTACAGACTGTAAAATTCATCCATCCATCCATCCATCCATCCATTTTCTGAAACTGCTTATCCTATTCAGGGTCACAGGGGTCCGGAGCGCATCCCAGAGGCTACGGGCACAAGGCAGACTATAAAATTATATAACCAAAAACTAATTTTATTGCATAGCTTGAGTATGATGAATATTTGCATGTGTATTTTTAATGTTATGCTTTAATGGCAGCCATGCTGAGAGATGCATTAAGGAAATATGTGTGGTTCATTTTAAGGTGTTAACCTGGCTGTCATTTTGCGTAACTATCAATTTCCTGACCTGTGTTTGTGTTCTGGACTACAGCTGGGTATTAGAAAAGTCTGCTCTAAAATGCTATGTTTTCAGTCAATTTGTGATCAGTACATGCCACAGAATCAGTACCAACGGTACCCCCCGCCTGGACACCGAGGAGTTAAGTCCCTTAGGTGGGATTTGGAGTAGGGGACACAGGTGTGCTCTAGCCAAGCACCTATACCTCCCCCCCTTCTTGTTCAGGAGGTGAATTTCCAAAATGTTCTGGGTGCCATAGAATAGCCCTCACTAAAGGCTTTCTGAAAAAACAACATAATCATCCCACCCCCCCCCATCTATGTGTGAAGTCATACACAGATGCTGCCAGCTCTTGAAAAGTCACTCACCCTCAGGTATGATGTTATTTTTTTTTGGGGGGGGGGGGGGGGGCATGGCTCAACAGGTCTGGCTGTGCAGCACAGGTGCTATTTGGGTTGGCAAATCGCTTAGTCCCCCTGCTCTTTGAACTGGAGCCTCAAAGGACTCATGGCTGGGGTGTCAGTCAAAGATGGAACAAGCCCCCCAGCACAAAAAGGCACAGCAGGGGGGACTCAAAAGCTGATCTTTGTGCTGCTTTACTAGGAACATGAAGATTAAATATAGACTGTTAACTGTAAATTAGGGGTGTCCAAGGTTTTCGATGGCCGTGGACAGGCGTATCTTGTGCAAAAATTTCACAGACTTGAGGATTATGCACAGATAACAGGAAAACCGTCAAAGCCATAGCTTGTTCACTAACTGCCACTGTAACAAATCTCAGATGCACTGACATTTAAGTTTCCACAGTATAAACGGTACCATACTTAAAATCAGTTTGTTGTCATAAAAAAAACATGTATCTTGAAAATATTTAGTCTTATTCTGTAAATGAACCATCCCCTGCCCAAATCCCCCACATCCTGCAACCCAGCGATAAATGATACCCGGCTGCAGCATGTATATTGTAATGTAAGTGGAATTTGAAGGTGAGAAGTTTTGACCGACTTCACCAACTCTGTACACTGTGTGAATATGTATAAACACAGTGGATGTGTGGAGGGAAAAAAACAGTAAATCTCAGAGGTGCAAAATAAATACAGCATTTTATTGGTGTAAATGATATGGATAATGGATGGATGGGTATTTTACTAGGTAAAAGTCACAAAAACACATTCATCTTCAGTCTTCCCCAAGTGCTCACAGAACAGAATATCTAAAAAAAAAAAGACCCACAGGCCAATCACCCACTGTATTTTACACAATTATTGACTTTGTTTAGTGTTGCCTACATCTGGATGACTTACCTTTATTTATACATCTACATGTTTATTTATTGATGACATCTTTATTTCTTCTGTTTATTTTAATTCTGTTTATTGTTTTGTGTATTCTTGTCTTGACACTATGTTTAAATTGTACATGCCATTCCGCCACCTGCACCAAAACAAATTCCTGTTTTGTATTTGGCAATTGTGCATTGTGATTTTGTCAATGCTGGATCAAACAGTTCACAGTTACATTATGAGTCTGTGTTCGCTTAGAGTGATACGCTGTTGCAAACAGAGCCGTCCTTGAGGCACAGTTGGGCTTCCTTCAGTCTTCGCTTTTCAGCCCCCTTGCTACGCTCTTATCTCAGTTTTGTTGGCGACGTAACCACAACCTTTCTTTTTTTCTCCGAAGGCATTTGTGAAGTGAAGAATGGAACCTTTATCTCAGTGTTTCCCATCCCGGACCTTGGATGGGAAAAACATGTTTTTGCTCCCTCCCAGCTCCTGGGGGTTGTCTGGTAGGGAACTAGGTGGTACCAGGGACCAAAAATGTGGACCGTCTGTGGATCCCTGAGGACCGGTTTGGGAAACCCTGCTTTATCTGATCAAAAAAGGGGGCATCAGGAGAGCCGGCCTATCAGGAACCAGGCCTGAGAGCAAGATACTGAATGAGGCCTGCACACAGCTGGGAATCAGTGTGGAAATGGCATGGAGGTGTTTACCATGTCCTTCGCATACCATGTTTGGACACCCTTTCATTTTTACGTTCTTCCTGGAGAGTCAGTTGCGCTCCCACCTGTACCCAAAAATAAGCGATGGACACATTTTCCACTTGGAGGACGGATGCCAAGTTGACCCTTTTGTAAACAAAAGGAGTCTAAGTATTGATGCAGACCCAGCAATGACGGGATCCAATGGGCTGCTCCTTGCTTCTTAAATTCCACTCTGTAGGATGAAATTTAAAAAAAAAACTGGGAAGATGTTCGTGGAAACCCTGAAAGACCCCTAGAATAGTGGCCATGGGTAAGAGAAAGTTAGCCATGGACAGAGAATAACGACATCATAACGACATCAGGTTCAGTTACTGTACCAAAACGGGATTCTGCTTTTGGACACGCCATCCCCTCCTGTCTCCAGCCATCGAAACAGGTCAGATCTTGAGTGCCAGACACCCTGTTGGTAGACAGGGCACATCTTACCGTGCCGCAAAGAAGAATGTGGCAGTTTAGCTGGTATGAGACTGGCTAGTGGGCCATTGAAGGCTGGAAGCTTGCGGGGAAATCCACCAAGGTCTGCCAAAAGGCAAGCTCTTCCCACACTCCACACACCCATGCTGACTCCCCTCTCTAGCCTCCCTGCTCTCCTTTAAAGTAACAGCGCTTCTGTAAACACGTCAGTTGAAGCTGCACAGCGACAGCAGCCTCAAGCTTTCAAGCCTAGCCAGCCTGAGAGCATCTGTGCCACAAAATGCCTCTGATTCCAGCTCCAGACCTACTGGACGTCTCTATACCAGCAAACACTAGGAAGTGTCCGCATTCATGGCACCTGCGCGTCTTTATGTCCGACTCCTAAAATTGTGTGTTTTATTCCCCAAATAGAAGCCCTGAGGCCACCCTATGTAACTGTGTTTCTTTGTCTCCACCTTCTTACATAACACTGGTCCCTGCACAGCCTGGGTGGGCCCTGTTTGCTGAGGTCATCCTTCCTAATCTTGCGTTTGCTTCTCTGTAGCGCTTAGGGAAGTGCGGGTCAAAGGTTCTGCCATTCTATCAATGTTTCCTTCAACTCCTCTGTGCGTGAAAAAAAAAATGCGTTAATCAGTCAAAGGAGGATCTCTGTTTTCATTACGGTTATCAAATAGTTACAATGTTACCTGTCCATTCAGCTGGACGTTGTGCTGTACACTGCATGGGACAGTGCCGATTAAGGAGTTTGCTCACACCTGCAACAGTTTTTCTTTGCTGGAGCTGAAACTAATAACATTCATTTATTTAATCACTAAATACCTAGACTGCATCATGTGGTTTAACTGGGTCCTGTAGAAAGGTAATGTGATTAATATGCTATTTTAACATTAGCACAATGCAGTGCAATATTCTACTAAACACCAACCAGCATAAGGGTATGGTGGCTGGGGGGCTCCCCTCATAATGGCTTGCGTGACGGACCAGGGCTCCCTGAGTTGGCCATGGTAGCCCTGAAGCTCAGATGGAGCAGCAGAGGCTGTGGGTCAGCGGAAACTTCCGCTGTGTCTAAACAAAGGGATTAACAGTCACTCGCCCGCTGTCCGTATTTTCTCTCTGGGACCTTGCAGTCGCATGCATCAGAAACCAGCCTACCAAAACACTAACAAACTTTTTTTTTTTTTTTAAACACTAACAAACTAATGCCTTTAATGCCTCACCTCTGACGCTGCAGACACGTAAGCCCCGGGACCACGGGCCGTCCTCAACATGGTGCTATGATGTGATCAGCTGACGGAAACATTTAGAAGGCGATACGGCGCAATTTGCCGCCATTGCCCGTGATAAATACTACGTTTTATTTATATTGTAAACGTCTGCATGACTGCTTGCGGCTACATGTACGATTTATTGGTTAATGCTAAGCACTCCGACTCTCCGCGTTTAAATGAAAATGTGACTGGTTTGTAAACGCCGTGAATCTGGGGAGTCCTCGTTAAATTCAGTAACAGCGCCGCGTCTACCTAAATAACGTCATGTGACATGAAACTTTGAACGATGTGGCCAGGACCAGTATTTCATGTTTACCATAGTCCATGACCAAAGTTTTCTACATTTTTAGTATTTTTACTCAAATTTTCAAAAAGTTAGTTTACATAGTACCTTTGTTTACTTTTATCCACATAGTTAGGAACCAACTCTTGTGCTCCGAGTCATTTTTATAGGAAAACACCCATAACACGGGTTTGCATTACAATGGATTCGGAAAGGAATTTACCATGTCTGAAGTACGATATCCGTCAGCAGCGGCACGGGAGCCGCTTACAGCAGCATGCAATGCAATTTTGCAATGCAATTTTATTTATATAGCGCATTATCACAACATTACATTGTCTCAATGCGCTTTACATTTCTGCCATGTAAAGACCCCCCAGTGAGTAAGCCAAAGGCAACGGTGGCAAGGAAAAACTCCCTAGGAGGATGACAATGACCCTCAGATAACTGCCGTTTTGTGTGGCTGGCAGGCCGGGGCAGGCTCTCCTGATCCGGGGAAAGTAAGGAGAAATCGGGGTTGTTAGCAGATAAAGATGTAAAGGCGCGTGATCTTCCATGCCACTGGGATTAAATAAAATACCGTAAAACAACTATTTGGTTTCGTTTTAAAGCAGTTTGTACTCGTACTGTGTATATGTGTGTTTATGATTGCCTTTAACGAGCAGCATGACATAGGATGGTAAGGGATACGGCAGCTCATTGTTACTTGAAAAGTAGCTGCAATTCCGCATTTACGGTATCTTTGAGCAAGTTACTAAATCTAGAATTACTGCACTGAAATAACTGTCTCTGTAATAGGATAAAATTGTTGTATTTTCCTTTGAAATCATTTTTCTACAATGAATTAGTCTGGCACTGGTTCTCCGCGTTTTTTCCAGGATTTTGTAGCAATTAATAGTAAGTAGGGGTTCAGCCGACATAATCATGTTCTTAAAATACTGACGTTTACTATAAATCTACAAACGCTGTTCCCCCACGATGAAAACCACTAAAAAGGCAATGGGACCAAATTGCATAAATAGGCTACATGTTTTAGAGTTATGATGTGAAAAAATTATTATTATTTTGTTTATTTGCCTGAAAAGTACGTAGGGATATTTACTTGTTTGCAAACAAGACACCAATATAACTACACCTTTTGGGTATTAGAAAAGTGCTCTAAAATGTTATCTTAAATCTTTTAATGCGAATCACTTAAAGTAGCTGTGCATTCGCTGAAAAACAATTCCGGAGATAATTGGTGCTCCTTTTGATTGTCCTATAAAATCACGTGCATCCTTTATTTTTCTAAGCTTTATCTGTCACTAGGTTTTATCAAACATAGACTATATATTTTTGACAGTATATAAACTCTATAAATAATATATAAATAATCAGTATAAACTGCTTACAAATTGACACCAGCTTTGCATGTGACGCTCACACCGTTTCGTTTGTAATGGTAATAAATCACATGAACGTTCCCGATGGTACCAGTTAGCATCAATGATTTTACGATCATCAGTGTGCTTACAAACCGCGGTAATCTTTTTAGTTCTTGCTGGGCTTGCACGCCAATTTGATTCATTTTCAATGTCGCGGTATTTTAATCGTATATGACCGGTGCAGTTTTGTTCGCCAGTTCCAAATATAAAATGTACAAATACGAATTAAATACTGGAAATATATCACTTTCAAACTAAATACACTTAACACATACGTTTGTTCGAATTTATGTGTCCAAATATTTAATTAAAATACTTTAATAAATTATATAAATTTACTTTATATTTCTGACCTAATTATTAACATGAAATTGTAACCGCTGTAATTCAATAAAGGACATAAGCGAGCCAGCTTCTCAGAAATTAAAATGTATCATTTATTATTTTTTTTAGTATAAAATGGAGGATTGCCAGTTGTATATAACGGTGAGCGTAAGCTTAGATGCTATTTTTTATTTTAAAAATAGCAAAAATGAAATTGAAAATAAATTAAACAGTGAGAAGATACTTAAACCATAACATTTGCAACAATAATACATTACCACAAAAGACAATGATATTATTGTAACGATTTTTACAAAACACGTATATCAAAAGACGAAAACAGACAAATGTATATATTCTGTTCTATTCTATTATATTATATTTTGTACGGTCAGGCGCGCCACTGCAGTAGTCTTATTTATCCAAATTTTCATATGAATTATTTTACAATGACGTGTATTATTAAACGTCCCATACAGTCAATGTGAGACGTAAGTCTCATTTTCAGCCTTTAATGCAACCATCCTGAGATAGAAACTGTTCAGGAGGGATTTGAGCGGCACCAGGGACGTAACAGCATCTCAGCTTTTCTCACGAGACATAAAACGTATAGGCCTGTTAACTGCAATGAAATACTCGAATGAAGTTTAGATACACACACACACACACACACACATAGGCCTGTATACACAGATACACCAGAACCCCTACATAATGTTACATATTCCACTAAACACTGCTTTGGCCCCATATATACCCCGTAATGGCTTTAATGAATTAAATCAGACTCAGCGGATTTTAAGAAATACCATTTGGCCGCGTAAGTTATGCCTAATATCTAGGTGATGTGATTAGTTATGTTCTTCAGCCTAACCCAGCAACATTGTGACATAATACAAAAATACATGTTTCCTGCAAATAGTTTTGGTGATATTGGTTTGTTTGGAAGGTAATCGTCACAGTAGTGTTAATTCACCGCAGAGACTCTGCGCTATTCCTCACCTGACTGCCGTTAGTGTAGGTGTGCTGTTAGTGGAAAGATTCGGTATCTCATCTCTCATTTCGGACAGTATAATGGAGTGCACTCGGAAACAGTGTTCCTCTCCAATTTAAAGTCCAGCCCGTGAAAAGGGGGGGCTCTGGAAAACGCTCGAATTGAGGCTGGTTTCTGGAAAGAACTGTCTTAACCGCAAAATTTCTACTAGTTATTTTCCCTGTGAAGAAATGAAGCGACTCATTTACGATATGTAGGCTATGTACCCACCTCGAGTCTCGTTCCAATATTTTAATTGCAGATTAATAATATTTAAGTCGAATATTATTATAATTCTGATAAACAAAAATATAGGCTACAGTCTTTTTAAATAAGAGTAACGTAAATAATCTGCACCGACGCCCGCCCGACTGTGCCATATATACCCCGACGGCTCTAGCTGTAGTTTAAACACCTAAAGCATCATTCTCTGGCTGGCAAACATAATTGCTACCTTGAAATCGAAATTCCCACTCGTATTCCACATTTTGCAGTTCCGGCCCCGCAGATTCCTCGTTACCAGACCTCTCCCCCGGCGCTGACAGCTCTCGCGCTGTCCGACGTAATTCTGGCGATTTCCCGAACAGTACAGTGCACTTCACCTGCACCTCTCCGTAGTAATGTTACCCCCCATCCCTTATGACATGGTTAAGGATGGGATGGCTCTTCCGTTTACCGCGTCTGAAGTGCTATACTAACTATAGAGCGAATAACTGAGCCGAATCAGTTTTGAACGGGGGCATTTTTTCAACTTACAAGTATTCAAAAAAAATTTAGTAAACCTAAGACGCATTATTATTGATATAATTATTATAATTTTGCTGTTGTCGTTGTTTGAAATTATTCCTCAATCTTCATTCGCGTTAACGGGGAATTTGCACTTATTGGATTATTATAAGCGAATATATAAAATGGATGGATGTGCCCAGTGACCGCCCACGCCCTCTTTTAGTTTAGGTCGATTCACTTATTTCACTAAGCGAATATATAAAATGGATGGATGTGCCCAGTGACCGCCCACGCCCTCTTTTAGTTTAGGTCGATTCACTTATTTCACTAAGCGGCTATTTGAGCTGCTGGCATTAATTGAAATATATTTTACCTCACATGACTTGTAATTTAATAGGTCTTGGCATTTCTAGACTAAATGGCAAAAATACACAGTACCCACTCTGGGTAGGCGTTAGCCTAGTGGGATTAACAAAAAAAGGCTAGCGCATAGACGGCCAGTTACGACACACATGAAAGAATTTTAATTTGGTTTTAAGATAAATTCGCGTGAAATGGATCATCCGTATTCATCCTTCAACAGTACTTATCGAACTTTCTTTCTCACAATGATAACGTATCTATGTCTTTACGCCAGAGCATTACAACCAGCAGGAAGCGCATTCCGCTGCGTGCCGCGTCAAAGTGTATAAAAATACCGCTAAAAGTGCGCAGTATGACCACGCTCCTGTACTGCTGCTGCGCAGCGGAAATTAAAGGTTATGGAAAATCATCAGTATACCTTCCTGGCCATGAATCATTAAGCACGCATGGGGTGTTTGCTTTACTACATTTCTGCTTCTTTAGTAGTTGAACAATAATTAAAATGCGTAATTTATATAAAAAGATATATAAGGAAAGTATCAGGACAGTGAAATCACAGTCTGTTCTTGTTTATTTATATAATAGGCCGATATAAACCTATACAAAAAAACTCATTCAAATTGCTGGACGAAATATACAATAACCTGTGAATTCCAGGGGTTTATAATGTGTAATGACAACATATTGTCTCTTTGCACAGCCCTGGTTTATATGGAAAAAATAACGATGTTTATTTTCGGGACAGCTGGTGCCGTCCCAGTTGTTGACCCCAGAATATAACCAGGTGTTACTGGTCCACTATGGTAACTTCTTTGAATCTGTGACAAACACGGCTTAATCTTCCAGCAATATATCTAGATGTTTGAAAACAGCTACACTTTGCTTTAGAGGTCGGCTAAAGGGCAAATTTGGGTTGTGAAATGATACATAGACCTGTAAGAAAAATGTACGATAAACACCTTTTATAAACACAAAATAATATTGTAAACGTTTTGTAAATTTGTAAGAATCATTTTTAAAATGCGTTTAAGGCCGTTTAAAAATTTTGATGTTTAAAACGCAGCTTTACAAGCTGAGAATAGAGGTGAAAGTCGATTATGAGCTGTTATGAGCTCCTCTGGTATTATACGCATTTCTGTTACTCTTAGTCACTTCTTCAGTGAGTGTTACAGCCATCAAACTTCACAGGCTGTAATACACAATATGATTTGCAACTTTAATAGATGTTCGGCTTGTCGGAACCTCAGTACCCCCACCGTGTGGCCAAGGTCACGTCCCCTTTACTGGTCAGTGGAAGGGGGTGTTGGAGTCTGCCCCAGGCAGCGTAGGGCGCAAGGCAGGGGTACATCCTGGACAGGATCACAGGGAATATTATACTAATGAAAGATATACAAATATATCCAAAACTTTTATTTATGTCTTTATTTTTTAGAGTAAATAGGTTAGTATATACATATGACTTTCACTTAATCTCATGTCTCTTTCGTGAAACCCTCTCTTATATATAGTACTTGATCTTTAATCTGTTTCATCATTAAATTTGTTACTGGTAAAAGGTCTATTACATCCAGTATGGGCTTCTGACCTATAATATCGAGCTTTAATTGTAATTCTCACATAACAAGGTAGATGGCGTAAAATTTCCGTGCTAATCTCGGTGACTGATCCTGCTTGATGGTAAAGAAATAAATTCAACTTAGAAAAACGAGTTACCTAGCTGCCTCAGTAATATACTGCAGTTGTTTCAAATCAATGTCTTGAATATAAAGAACTTGAAAAATACATCAAATTTACTGGACGAAGGCTACGTTCGCACTGCAGGCCTAGGTACTCAATTCGGATTTTTTGCTCTGATTTCTTTTGTTTACCTGCTCGCATTATTTTGAAAATGTGGCCAGTATCAGGTTCCGGTGTGAACTGGTCACTGTCCTGAACTGAGATGCATGCGCAGAAAAACAATGTTTTTATGGTTCCATGCGCAAGCTGAAGTGTAGTGGAAGCCAGCGACATCATCACCTGGGCAGGAGGGTGAAGAAAAAAATAATAATATGGCTTTTAGTGGAGTGATGACTACTGTACGGAGGTGTGTGTAAATGCGGAGTTGGAAACAGAATTACAGCGTAAAAATAATTTTGACTTTCATTTATTTCAGTGTATTATTTTCAGTGTACTTGAGAGCATTACTATCTGTGCTGCAAAAACAATGTTTCAACCAGGCTGCCGTGAAATATTAAGATAACTTAAATTTGCCCACCTCACAAACACCTATGGCATTAAAGTGAACAAAATTTACGGTACGAGTCTTGGGGAATATAATAAAATAGTGAGAATTTGCTGTTAAACAGCTGTTGCAACTGGCCATATCTTCTTAACCAGAAGCCCAAGACTGTTGGCCATCAAAATGGCCACTCAGCAGAGGTGTCAGTGTAAAAGCAGTAATCATTGACAAAGATTATAAAGCTTGCTAGACTGCATAACATAATTAATTATTTAGTAGGGCTGAGGGAAGGCGAGAGCTCCCCTAGTGGCTATAGGAGTGCATTTTCCCCGGAGCGGATATAGTGGGTGGCGGCATCTTTGAGTTTAAGACAGCAACTTGGCACAGAAGAACAAATCAAATCATTTTACTCATTTAATATCATATTTTTATCAGGCTTAATATTTAGAAACCCACTGCAATCGAGGATGGTATGTCACAGATATTAGTCTCCACCACACTTTATTGCTGGTTGTCTTTTAGGGACTTTTGGCTTGCCCGAGTTAATTGGTGTATACCAGTTGGCCCCTTGGCTTTAGTGCTGCAGTGGCACTTGTAGGTGTGCAACCAGGGGCGGATTAACGCACAGGCTAGATATGGCTTAAGCCTAGGGGCCCCACGTGTGCCAGCCTGCAAGGGGGC
>JAODLC010000045.1:3720183-3748886 GCA_026781145.1 Hippopotamyrus pictus | reverse complement strand
ACGCACAGGCTAGATATGGCTTAAGCCTAGGGGCCCCACGTGTGCCAGCCTGCAAGGGGGCCCCCATTGGCCAGTAATAAATATAGGGGGGGCGGGGTTGGGGGGCCCACAGACTACTATAGCCTAGGGGCCTCTGTACACCTTAATCCGCCCTTGTGTGCAACTACAAAGAACTTTTGAAGGACTCACAAGCCCGTGATGGGGGGTATCAGAGTTAATGAGAGCATCACTTGATGTATTTTATTTCCTGGGGAGGGAGGAGAGACATGACAGTTACTGACTGGGAAGGATAACAACTTCAGGTTTTCCTTTCCACGACCTTCACTCCAACCATGGCGCCTGCCCATCTCCTCTCCCAGTCAGAAACCTCCCCCTGGGTGAACCTAACTGGTCCCCCCAGGCAGCTCCAAGAGACCCTACATAGCCCCCCGGGGAGGGCAAAGCCTCACACATCCTCAAGAGGAGATCCCCTCAAGACCCATTCCAGTGGCTGCAGTAAGCAGCAAACATATTTATATCTGTGGGGTTTTGTACTCTTGTCCTAATCAACATCATTGCAGTGGATTCTAAAAAACAATAATCTGTGCGTTTAACTAAAAATGTAAATAGGAGGTGCATTTTTATTGTGCAATTGTCTTGTCAACAATGTCAATTTGGAATAACAATCTGCAAAAAAGTCAACATGTTGCATCTTACACCTTTTATAATGTAGTACATTTATCTGACCACACTACACTGTCAGAAAAAAGTACCAGTTTGAGGGTATAATTACTTGTCACTGGGGCTATACCCTCAAGAGTCTGCCAAGTGTTCTCTTAGCTGTAGGTAAATGTACCTTTTAAGGTATAGAAATGGACTCTGAGGAATGTTTTTTGTACCATTGGGGTACATTCATGCTGTTTGAGCCTTGGGGGACAAAACTGTACCAGGGCTGCTCCCCCTTTTTCGGACAGTGCAGAGATGCATTTAGGAGGTTCAGAAACAAGATAACATTTCTATGATGTTTTAAAATATTTTTATTGTCTGAGAATCTTTTAATTAATCAGCCAGGAATACCGGGTTTAAATCAAAAGGTAGATCGAAAAATTGCATGATAAAAATGTACTTCCTATTTATGTTTTTAGTTAAACACACAGATCTAATTAATTTTACTTAACAATAATTATTTTAAAATTAGGTTAAAATTTAAATGGATTTTAACAATGAAATCAAGTTGACACCACAAAGTATTTGGTATTGAGTACTTGCTTTTTAGTTTGAGCTAATCTTACTTAATCTAATACTTAATCAAGTTAGTCAACATAATTTAAGGAATAAGTTGTCGTGACACACTATTGTCAAAATAACCTTACATTTCTGTTTATCAAATTTGATATTTCAAGGTTTCTTAACATTTTAAGGCAAGGTAACAATTTTTTTTTACTTTGACATTTTTTTTTACAGTGCATAACAACTTCAATGCACTCAAGTTAAATACACTCAAAATAGTACATTGAAACAACTGAATGTCAAAATTATTTTCTACAGTGATATCTACATTTAATTTTGCTTTTAGATGTAGTGGATACTTTTGGATGGTACATTTATCCAAAGAAACTTACAGTTTACTTTATACATTTGGGTAGTTGGACATTTCACCAGAAATATTCACGTTATGTGAATTTGCTGAAGAGTATTTCAGCTGTCCTGGGAATAAGGGAAGACAAGGTTACAAATTAATGTTCATGACTACAAGGTCACTTGCTGTGAAGACAAAAAAAAAAAAAAACTGGAATTGGGATTTGAATGCATGCCAGGTTTGATTTAGAAATCGATCATAATTAGTTCTGAGTCCACAGCCTTAAATCAACAGACTGCAAGAAGTTCCTGTCAAATGCATTTCATTGATATCCATCTTCAATCCGCTCAGGCTGGTTAGAGTCATGGAAGGACCCTGAACCTATCCCATGGAGTACAGACCACAAAACAGAGCTACATCCTCAATGGGATGCCAGCCCATTACAGAACACACACACTCACAGAGTATGGGTAATTAAAAAATGCCAATCATCCTAATCATGGCTCTTAGGACTGCAGGAGGAAATCGGAGTATCTAGCAAAAACCTTTATGATACGGGATGAGATTCGAACCCTCAACCCTGGAGATGCAGACTGTCCAATGTCCTTGATATTTACTATAAATTTTAAATGAAAAACTCACATAACAGCAAACAGGTGCACTGTTTGTATCTGAGAGTTTTTTTTGCATTTAAACAGTAAAAGGCCAAACGGACATAACTAAATTATATTGCCACGAAATGTGAATGTCCTTTAGGATGAGCTGTGTTGTCAAGAAGGCCTGGGATATTTACATTTTTTTGCACGCAAACTTTTGGACTGTTAGCTGTTGAGCTATTTATTGTCGTTTTGTCAGATGCATGTAAACAGCCTGGCCATGTTTACTGGGCTTATTGTCGAACATGCTGTTTGTACGAGAATTTAAGATCTTACACTGGCTACCATTGGCCCAATTGCCACATCCTGGTTTTTCCCAGAAAAAAGGACGCGTTTGTTAGAGTGTGTCTCAGTAATCGTTTTCCAGTGAGTCCAAGGATAGAATAAATATTGAAATTGTTGAGGTTGATTAATGACTCAGCGGCTGCTTCCCGGAGGTCTCCGGTGCTATCGTATCGACTTCGGAAAACTTGGGAAAGCGCGTCTTTGAGGGCCCATCTTCACGAAGCCATCAGGGAGACTTACTGCTCTGGCAGCTTGTCAGCGCTGAGATAGTGGAGCTCGGCCCCAAATCTGTCTCTCTTAACCCGTCGGGAAAGACCATGTTACCATGACGACTTTTTTATATCGGGAGATATTGCTTTGCAGAAGTATTCATATGCTTCCGCTTGTGTCCCCTTTCCGAGAATTTACTAACATGCAATTGGCCTTTCTTGATATATATACCCATACACCTGTATACATGCACACACACACACACACACACACATATATGTAAATGGAAGCTTTAAAACTAACCAGAATGCACAATTTCAAATTGGCTGGATTTAGTGTGTGTCAGTGTGTCAATTTGACTGGGTTTTAAAGTGCAGTGTGAGTCAGTGTGTCAATCTGACTGGGTTTTAAAGTGCAGTGTGAGTCAGTGTGTCAATCTGACTGGGTTTTAAAGTGCAGTGTGAGTCAGCTCGCTGTCTGTTCAAACATCCACTGGCCAGCATCCTAACTCAGCTGTTGTGTAGCACTGGTTGGTGGTGGTGCTGTACTCATACGGTACTCGTGTTGAACTGTGCATGTGCAATGTTTTGTGTCATTTCTCCTTAAACAATACATTATAACAACTACTTCACTGTTTTTACATAGAATTTACACTGCACAGATACAGTTCTGTAATCTAGGCATGATTTAAAGTATACGACAGGTTCAGAATATGTGACATTTACATACCATATTATTTACATACATAGACATATTTATGTAAAAATGAAACAATACACTTATTCAGACCTGTACTTATCACAATATGTATGCGCAAAAGGAAGTAACAGGCCTAAAAAGTGTGATCAAACAAAAACCTAGCAGAAAACCTAGATGAAAGTAATTATTTTTGCTGTTAATATGCCTCAAAGTTTTTTGTATACAAACTGTTGCTACACTGAATGACATTTTTGTGGGTGTCTTCTGTAGATCAAACTTAAAACGGGATCGCCAGTAATTTTTGCTCAGAAAATATTCGAATTCAAAGATACAATCTAATGTATAGGAAAAACATTTTAAGGTGTTTTACATATTTATTTTTTGATGCACTCCTGATGCACTCCGGACTTGAAACCCCATTTTTGTTTTTTTAGCCCACATGCAAAGCCCTATATAATGGTTTTGAACATACTCGGTTTTGGAGAGTGGCGGCGGGTGCTGGAGCCGGGCAGTGCCGTATGTGAGGGAGCGCCGTATGTGAGGCAGCGTTGTATGTGAGGGAGCGCCGTATGTGAGGCAGCGTTGTATGTGAGGGAGCACCGCTGGCCCTTACAGCCCAAAGCAGGCTGTCCTCACTCTGCCGTTTTCTGTGCATGTGAAATTTCCACTCAGTCGCCCATGTCCGTTTTCCCTTGGGAATCATTCATGGGCAGCGGTATCTATAGTAAGTATCTCTCCGCAGACTCCCGGTAGATTTTGAGCTGGACGTTCACTGGGATGTAGAAGTATATTTCCATTAAAATCATGACAGTCAGTACCAGCCGAAAGCCGTGTGGAGCCCTGGTCAAGCTTCACGGCCGGGCCCCTGTCTAAGTCAAAGTGACAATGGCTTGTTAAGTTTGCGCCCCCTCAGAAGATGCCGCCCTAGGCAGCCGCCCGTGTCACGAGACGTGCTGACCGGCACTGATTACAATATACTGGGGAAAATAGACATTATTTACTTAAGTATTCAAGAAATTTGACTTGAGTTTTCGAGGAGAGATGGAGGAGAATAGATGCCCACCATTTTATTATGAAGATCTGGAGAGTATAAAACAGGCAAATCTGATTTAACGGATGTTGTATGAGGAAGGCAGGAAGCTCAACTTAATCGCAGATTATTTTTATTATTATTATTATTGTTGTTGTTGTTGTTGTTGTTGTTTTGATAGGATGTTCAAAGTCAGCCTTGAAGATAAATGTTCATCGGCATCTTCCTGACAACGTGACCCCCACCCACCCCACCCCATTGCACACCCGCCGCGTGCTGACACACCCACACCCAGATTTCTATAAGCGGCCTCATCTTGTCCCATCATATCCTCTGTTCCCGTGTTTTTGTACTCCTGTCTAAGCCGGGACGCCCCAGAACACAGTGTCTAAACATGTCCGGGTAAGAGGCTTTTTAATTTCTCAGCGTCATGGAAAGGCTGACATGCCGAGAAGGAGACCGCATTGTCTTGGCCGTCGAGCAGGCAGAACAGCCGTTTAGAAGAGGATGCGAGGCAAAAGGCGCTTACTCATCCACATCGCTGAATCCTGATGATACAAACGCACTTTATTACACAAACCACCGGTGACACAACAAAGTAATGCACTCCAAGCCCGCATCAACAGATCTGTCCTGTCAAAAGTGTTTTTTCCTCCAAAAAAAAAACTGCATTTTTACTTAGCTGAAGCAGCCCCCCCCCGGGAGCCATCCAGATATTAAAGCCGATAATGGCCGATAATGTTTCAAAGGTCAGCGTCCTTTACATAATTCTCCTCCGCTCTAAATGGATACAAAAACACACTGCTGATGCGGTCATGGTTCTGATGTATAAATATTTCTTCTAAAAAAAGGAAAGGAAAAAAATACTGAATCGGTAGTTTTTTTTTTTTTTATAGTAATAGCCTAACTTTTTTACATAGGGGAAAAAAGATTTCTCGGAGAGCAGTGACGGTAGATTTGAGCTGTCTCGGAGAATCCTCGACTTTAAACTGTCTGCGTTGCAGAATGATACAGCCTACGTACCATATAGCCTATACTGACTGATGCAATAACGTGAGCCTATAGTTCAAAATAATTATTCCAGTTCTTGCATTAATTCTTCATAAATTTAAGTAGCCATAGTTAAGCCTATTTATTAATTTGTTGGAATATACACTATTAGTTGTTCTTCGTACTGGTGCGACGTAAATATAAATGGGGGATAAAATATTAAATCATAATCGAACATCAATTAAAAACTTCTGAGCGACTTAATTCGCTCAGTATGCTTAAATAAATGATATAGGCCTTTAGGCTACATCTGTGTTTTCTAATGTGATTACTTGGGCCTATTTCAGCATAAAACTTTCCAAAGAAAATATGCTAGTTTAGTTATATATATAATGGTATGTCAGATGAATGGTAGCATCATACTTAAATGAAATTGCACCGCAACGTTAGTATATTAAGATTTCCTTCTTACCGGATGTGTCTCCTCTTGCTCCGAGTTTCCACTGAATGCACTGCGAAACCTCAGCTGCCCCGGTCCTTCCGAAGGGCCACGAACTGAAATAATTCTGTCTCCAGCGCAGATCCCAATCGGGCTACCTTGCACTCAGGACCAGCGTTTTTACGCTGAGGTGCCTCTTCAGGCGTCGCCGGCCTGTCGCCAGTTCTATTTACATACTACCCTCGGCCACTTAACTGACACCAAGTATGTCGCTCGGTCAGCTTGAACGTATAGTACACCACCGGTATCAGCTGAAGCCCTGTTCTTTCTGTGTGTCTCTGTTTACATTAGAATTAATCCCCATTAATAGCGCTAGTGCATTAGGGATTCCCAATAGTCCCTAAATTCGCCTTTACCCAATCAAGAGATTAGTAGTTAAGGTTATATTTGAGCCGCAAAGATCGATGAAGTAGTTAAAACTTTAGATCCAATCGGTGTTTGTTTGGCGACTCGATTCTGCCGAATTGGCCAAATTGCGCGCCTGATGGTCTAGGAGCGACAAGAATGCTGTGATTTAAAAAATTGTGGATACAAATCGAAGGCTTATTAAAGGAATAAGTCGCATAGGAATTTGGTATTGTTTCGTACGTGTCTCAAAATAGCCACACTGGTTGTAATTTAAAAGATTCCTAAGGATTAACGCAAACAAAATTCGATGAATATTAATCTCTATAGGTGTGAAGATTTAAGTATAATCGCAAAAAGTAACAATGGCAGATTGTTCTGAAATCTGTTAACAAGACGGCCTTATTTCATATCGTGGTACACATATTGTCACACTGATATGTGTAGGTAATGCAATTAACCTCTGTGTATTTGTAGATACTCTAATTAACTGATTAAAATGTTTCATCTTTTGTCCTAAATGAAAATGTACCGTTTCCATTAATATTAGCATATTGAATTTTATATTGATAGGCCTACATATATGGATGGACCTAAGGCCCATTTCAGCCTGAAGGAGGAAACACACCAAACACACCACTTAAATATATGTATATACGAAAGAAATATACAATTTGAAGATATGAATTACAAATATACACATACAATATAACGCTTGAAAGTTCTAAGTATATCTATTAGTAACCTAATTATAATGTTCACACGTAACAATGTATTAATAATACATATCTAGCAAATATATGTAACTATATCAATAAATTAATTAGGTCTACATATTTATCGGTAGATATCACAAAATATAACCTATGTAAGTTAACAAAATGCACAGGCCATTCTCCTGTTACTTTGGATGGCCGAGAGAGTCGGATTTTCCAGGTCTGTCATAGTCTGTTAAGAATGTTTTGCACATATAGGCTATTAAAATGTTTTGTTGACACATACTGTGTGAGTATCTTGCGCGCGCGTGTGTTTGTGGCGTGCTTTTGTGTTTTATTTTCTCTCGTGATAATTAGCATCCCGGCTCTGGCTGTTTCCCACAGAGCTTCGCCTCGGCAGCTTCCGTGGGCTCCGCGAAGCCTGCGGACTGTCTGTTTAATATCCATTGGCCTGCTTCGCCTCAGTTTAAATTCTGCCTGTCTCTTTTCTGCGTCCCATCTCTCGCCCTGACTGGCCTGGTATGCGGCTCTGCAGTTTCCCACAGTTTATACCGACTCCCCTTCTGAGTTTTAACCCATGATCTTCGCTTTATTTCCTAACTAAATCTTAAGTCTCGTTTTTGTTTAATATTTAAAAGTAGGATATGTTTAGGCTCAGAATCTATTTCGATTACTTCTAAGCGTTAAAGTGTTTTTAATATTCCGATTTTTTTATTATTCTAAATATATGTTTTGTTTAAATGTGTTCCAAAAGCGGTCGTGCCTGAGTTTTATAGAGATATGAAGACATTCACTGATAGTATCCAGTCGTTAAACGGTTAACGCTACGTAATTTCCAAAAGGCTGTTTTATAATACGTGGCGGTGGGGAAATTGTGTGAGGTTTTTTAGTAAAAAATATAAAACGCTGGCGCAAAATTATCTTAGCAAAGTTTAACAAAAACACCCCTAACTCTCATTCGCCTGAAACGGTTGTTGATTTAGCAGTAATTGGGCAGCCACGTTCAATCGGCAGTCGTTTATTGTCCGTTTCCTAATTCATTTTCGCCCTTCTGTCCTATATAGTCCCCTCCACTTTTCGCATTTTTTTTTTCTTCAACGGAGAAATGGTTAAACATGTAGCAATAAAGGCCTTGCTTTCAGATGCCCGCCTCCCGCTGTAACCCCCAGTTCGCCTGCCCCTGCAAGAGCACGGCTGGGGCACTACCTCCTAATCAGAACCTCTTTCTCTTTGAACAAAAAGGAAGGAACAAAAGTGAACACATTTTCATCCGTCCCCTGCACGGCCAGCCAGCTAAAATACATTCCCCGCCTCCGCGTCAATGCGGAATATTAGAACGTCAATCCCTCAGCGCCCGGGCCCTTTCTCACCATACCAATCCCCAGCCTGCCTACCACATACCTTTTGTCCATGAATCCAATAAGGACTATTATTCATACTCTCCAACTCAATTCGAGCTGCTTCTTTCAGGGTATTTTAGATGCCTAATCGCGTCCTTAAGGCTCGCCAATGTAGAGAAACTTCCTCCTTTCACAACCATTCGGCACTTGGACAATTAATTCGAGTGTGCCTCGGCTGCCCTTTCCGTCTCCAGCAAGAGATTTGCCGTAAGTGGCAAGAGGCAAAGAAAACGACACATCGCTGTAACCAATGCCCAAAAGATTTCTGGTTATTTAAAAAAAAAAAAAAAAAAAAAAAAAACACACCCTGTGACCACATTTTTCTTCTGTCGTTTGACATTCGTGTGTTTCACACGCATTACTGTTCAAGAACAATAAATAAATAAAACACAGCGATACCACTGACACAATGCACTACCTGAAGTACAAGACGCGGGAGAGAGTGACAATCGTCTTTGTATTTAATCTGATGAATAAACACACACACAAATGCTGTAAATTATAACAGAACAACGTAAAAAAACACATAACAACCGTAATTCGCAGAATAGACGCTATTTTTACGTCGATAAAATGGTGTGTGCGCCGTATATTCGAAACATTTCACCTGAAAATATATTAGATACTGCTAATTGTTCTTCTGAGTAGGAGTGGTTTACAACATGGGGCAGAGCATAAGTAATTTACATTTTCTAAAATTCTATTTACATGCGCAATAACCTATTCTTCACCGGCATTTTTACAGGCCTATGGAGATTAGATATTTGTTGGATTTAGAATGAATCTTATACGGATTAGTGGCATTTATTCATAAACCTGGTTATGATCATAACTTGTATACTTGTATATATTATAGGTAATAGTAGACAAAACACCCAGCTGTTTTTTTAATGTATGTTAATTTATCCGTATTTCCCGGAAGAATGAAACGCAATGCCTTGTAACCATTAAGTAAAATAGATTTGGGACAATAATCTTTCAAAAATGACAGATGTATAATTTAGTGACAGCCTATTTTTAATCTATCGACTACTTCAGCTTTAAAATACACAGTACAAGCGTTAAAAACGTTTTCATACTTAGTCCTTTGTAGTGAGGTGTTTGGAGCGGTTCTTAAATCCAGTCGCATTTAACGGCCTTAGACATTAATCAAGAAACTACATATTTATGAGAATATTATTCTTTTTTAGCTGGGACCGAAAGTATATTTCTAAGTTTTTTAATGTCGTTGATAAAACTTAAGGACATTCTAGCGATCAAATTGATTAATCAATATATTATTTTATTCTTCCAGTAAAGCACACCGGTGTCCTTCGAACACTTAACACCGTTAATTTTGTAAGAAGTTATCCGGAAATCTTTATACAGTACTGGCATATTAATGACCTTTAATTCCAAAGGTCATAAAGTTCATGTTTGTTTATACGTGAAAATCCTCAGTTTCATCCTAGATAACAACAGAAAAGTAGACTGTTGCGTCATTATTTTGTTTGAATTCTTCTGTGGATCCCCGATTCATTTCTGGGACCGTTACACTATATACCCCTGCCTGTTACTGACAGAAAAGTAAACATTTGGATTTTCAAGATTTCCCACAGTCTACAGCCCACGCTTTATAAATGCTTCTAGGCTATCATACAAAACACTGTTTTGGTAATACTGCAGGCATGTAACAAACTTGTGAATATGATTAATAATCTTCGGTATGATATATCAGTAACATCATTGTGATATAAACGGGAAAAATTACGACTTGTGGCCTGTTTTGAAGCTACCACGCTCGGATTCCCTGCAGCGTCCCTTGACACGGTGAAACCGCCGTTCCTTGGTGCGTTTGCTGCTGAGGTGAGCCGCTGATGTGGTTCGCGATATTACCGAGGTTCACGTTCATAAAAGCGTTAGCAGCCGTCGTGGATGGTAGTGCGGGAATACCGGAGTAAGTGCAGCTGTAGCTGCTGTTATAAGTTGGATTGTTGTAGCTGTAAGCCGGATAGCCGTTGTAATTGTACGGGTTTGTCCCGCAATACGGTGCGTTATAATTCTGCGATCCCGCCAAGCATGGTTTGCCATCACGGACCAAAACTGGAACTGCCACTCGTCTGGGTGGAGGTGGGTGGTGGTGTCCTGCCATTTCCAGCGACTTGTCCTGGCGCTGCCGCTTGCATTTGTACCTTCTGTTTTGAAACCATATTTTGACCTGCGTGGAGGTGAGTTTCAGCGTGCTGGCCAGGTGCTCCCGCTCCGGCGCCGACAGATACCGCTGCTGCTTGAAGCGCCTCTCCAGCTCGAACACCTGGGCTTGCGAGAAGAGCACCCTCGGTTTCCGCCTGGTCCGCTGCTTCTGCGGCCTCTCGGAGTCTAAGTGCCGGCCATCCGCGCATCCATCGGTTTTGGTATCAATACCGCAGCTCTCTGTTGACACAGTGAAACCAGAGCAGTGAGAGTCTATATTATGAAAATACCCCGTCGCCGATTGACCATTATGACAAATGTAGGTGCACATATCGTGCACGTATGTGTGCAAATTTTCCTCACATTGAACGCGACGTATAAAGTGTACATTTCCAAGAATCAACTAAATCATTATCATAACGCATGTTTACTAAACTTTAATGAAATATACCCATTGTAATTCCTAAAATAGGCTTACCTATTTTCCCTCAACTTATTATTGACCGAAAACATAAAACTATTTAGCAGTGGACTTTGGATCTTTATTGCTTTAGAAACGTTCGTTATAATTCAAGTGAATACTCATCATCGACTTTGAGAAAATAACACCAAGTTAACAGAGTAGCGATACAGCCAGGCTTGGCCTAAATCGCCGTA
The DNA here is from genome assembly GCA_026781145.1 of Hippopotamyrus pictus. Classification (NCBI taxonomy): domain Eukaryota; kingdom Metazoa; phylum Chordata; class Actinopteri; order Osteoglossiformes; family Mormyridae; genus Hippopotamyrus; species Hippopotamyrus pictus. The sequence continues at coordinate 3,737,669 of JAODLC010000045.1, read as the reverse complement.
CTTTTACGTCTATGAAACGTTCTAATTTCTTGCCAGGTATACTTCATTGGGACATATATTGGTACATGGCCTACGTATTGCAGACCACGTGACATCGAATATTAAAAGTAATATAAATTAGGGATTAGAGATACTACAATTGAACTGTAATTTAAATAGTGTGTATGTACATTTATCCAAGTATTGCTTTTTAAAAGCCATATATTTTCCTGTCATTATATAATTCATTTTAATGAATAAAATAAATATTTTTACACATCAGACATAGGTTTTTTGCGTAGTTGTATTAGGAATTTGTCAGTTTCTTGTGTTGTCCCTCGAAGTCAATCTATAGGGGCATTCACAAAGAATAAGGTTACAGCTTTCACGTGTTCGATGAGGCGCTTTGTCAAAGAAAACAAGAGCTAGTATTAAAAAAAAATCTTTAAGGTTTAATTTGTAACTCACTGGTTTCCTGCTCGTCGACATCCCCGTCTAATTTGGAGTCGGTCAAGTGTCCCAGCGCCGAATGAATATACATGTCTGGGGAGAGGCTGGCTTCTCCGGGGCCGTCCCGCACTGACAACGTGCTAAGATAGGACATGTTTTCCTCTCCGTCCGAAAAGCTGGGGCTCTCCCCGGCGTTCAGCATGCAGGAGGGAGGCGTCTGGAAATGCTGGGCTTGTGACAAATCCTGGCTTAAGTGCGCGCGGGGTAGCTCGAGATGTAGGGAGTGGTGCTGCCGAGATTGCTGCTCCAACTTCAGTATGTCTTTGACAGAGAACGGCGTGGAAGTGACCGGACTCGGAAGCATTGTAGCGTCCTGTTCAGTTACATTAAGGACACGAACTCTACCGAAAGCAAATCAGATAACATGCGTCCTTCCAAAGGATAAAAATAGTTATACGTCTAATAAGTTAACATGGGAAGAACTAAGGTGTGCGTTCATTTCCCAGCCGACCAAAAACAGCAAAACAAAACGGAAAATCACCTTGTACCTGCCTGTTTACCACGCGCAAAAATCAGGTCCAGCGTTCTACTTCTGACAACCACTTAGTGTTTTGTTCTAAGAGTCCGTGGATGGGCAAAGCTTGTCCTGCTCGTTGATGTCACGAACTTGGGGCGGGTTTAGTGCGGAGAGTAACAGGGGGTTCGGCCAGTCCGCTCACAAACTGGAGAGAGCGCGGGGAACGTAAGACACACATCCCGCCTCCACTGCCTCAGTTCCCCCAGCGCTGAGCCAATCAAATGGACCTGAGAGGTGCATTAATTGACGATATTACCAATACTGGCGTCGTGCCCAGTTTTTTTTTTTTTTTTTTTTTTTTAAAAAATTAAGTTTTTTATTAAAAAAAAAAAAAAAAAAAAGTATTTTTGGGACATCACGCCGTCTGGATTATTTTAACTTATCGTTAGTTTGAAGATTGCATCTGTAGTAGGGCCCAGTAAAACACATTATCAATCTGATAGCAAGGCAGTAATTTTTGCCTAAATAAAATAGTTTATGCAAAGTAGTTACCGTTTAAACCAGTTATTCAACGATACGTACTGCTACAAGTGCAAATTTATCTATTTTTTTGTGCTATGAGATGTTTCCGTTTTGTTTGTTTTATATTAGTTTTTTTTTTTTTTTCCAACTGTCTTCGTATTTAAATTTTGTTTTACTGACATAATAAATGTAATGGTTATTTATCGAATTAATAATACATATTAACTAATTCTACCGATTATTATTTAAAAATAAAATATAGTCTACTATCGACCGAAAGGCCCTAGACACCAAAAAGAAGGCATCTCTTTTTACACAAATACAGAAACACAGTAAAAAACGATGTCTGATGTTAAGTTATATAATTCACAACAGATTAAAATTAAATTATACCATGCGGACAAATCTACGGAATATAAGTTTTTGATTTTGCTGATTTTGCTGAGAGAGTCCATTGATATATTCAAACACGCCATTGATAGAATTCGGCACATTTCATCACGGGCGCCTGGAGCTCATCATAAAGGCAGCACCGGGCCGGCCACAAGGCTGGATGCCAGTCCATCGAAGGGCACATACGCGCGTTCACAGACTATGGGCAATTTAGACACCAATTAGCTCCACTGCATATCTTTGGACTGCGCCAAGTAACCCACAGGACACGGGGAGAGCAAAATAACTGTCCTCTGGGCGCGGTCATTATTTTAATTCACAACTATAGACTCACTGAGCCACCGTACCGGCCAATGCATAATATATATCATATCGAATACGGTACAAAAACTGTCTGAAGAGCAGGCCTATTCGTAGTGGAGTCTAAATGTGTTTTTTAACCGTCGCTATCAGCAGTTTATTAATAAACCTTTTCGGACGATAAGCAGGCCCCGTCAGCAATTAAAATTCCACAAGGAAAACTGATTGACGTTTTTAGCAAATATAATCTGCTGGTATCAGCTTCCTTTCCGTTTTAAAGGACTTTCAGCGCGCGTCTGTCACTGTATGGCCCGGGGTCCGTCTCTCACTCACACGCACACTCATCTGAAGTCTGCTTACAGTATTTTTCTCCTATCGACACAAGGCAGAGAGGTGTGTGAATATTTATTTATCTGATATAAGCTACGTTATCATGGTTTCAGGAGTAACTGATACTTTTGAAGTATACAGAAGGAGGAAATTAATACGCAACATCATCTTGAGTATTGAAAATGATTGACTTAATTTTCAATTTTTCAAAAAGGTGAGCATTGGTTTATCGTTTAATTGGACGTGTATAACAGTACACATTATATTCCGTCGGTAAACCAAAACAGGTTTCTCATACACGTGTAGGACAGTACAAATAAAGAAGTACCCCCACGTGCGCACTGACACCTCTGGCAAGTGTACTACAAATAAAACCTAACGATCCTCTTTGGAGTTATAGAAGAGGGCATATAATTCTAAAGAGTATTTGAAAAGCACGCACGAGTTGTCAAGTTGGGAGAGGGCGGCGGATATTCAGAAGCTGAAGTACTGCGCCGCAAGGTCCGTATTCGCTTTCCGCAACTGCCGCAGAAAAGTTGTTACACTTGCGCAATTCTTAAATAGCACAATATCACATAAATAATAGTGCCACCCGCATGAGTGTAACTGAAAAATACAAACGAACGAAGTGCTTATCAGGAAACCTAGACCTAAACAAAAAAAATCAGAGCAGATATTTTACACTGACCCATGGCTTGTGTTTTGTAATTTACTGTTGTATAATGCACCCATATATTCAGCCCTCGATCCATCCATTAATCCGTCAATTTATCCATCTTCCAACAAGTTGTCCTGGTCAAGGTCGCGGGGGAGGGGCTGGAGCCTACCCACGGTGCATAGACACAAGGCGGGGGAAGACCCTGCACGGGATGCCAGTCCATTGCAGAGCACATATACGCACACTCACGCGCACAAATATACAGTATGGGCAATTTAGTGACGTGGTGTAGTGCTCAGATCAAACGGGAGATACAACTGACAAACGCGTTGCTGGAGGTAAACAGCGCGAGAGAGATTACATTTAATGCAAGCAACTCTATGTCGTGGCGCACTGGTCAGCGTTTTATTATAAACATATTCTAATGGGTTACTCTGCTTCATTTGGCAAGAGAAAGTGAAAAAGAATATTGTTTTTTTTTTTCTGAATTATCTCATAACTGACGTACAAATTATCGTGCGTATCAAGATTGCTATACATGAAGTCGGCAAGCAGAATTATTTATATTCACCATAAACTATATATTTATATACACCATAGGAGTAATGCAGACGTGTAATATACATTATCATCAATAAAAAAACTTTAAACCGTGACCATTTAATGATTTTTAATATATAAAACAATATAATTTCATTGGGAAATAGCCTAAACTAGTTTAACTTTTTTTATATAAAACGGTAGCAAGAAAAATTGTCTATTAATAACAATTTATTGTAATCAGCAAATAATTATACTAAGCTCACATTGTAGCATGGGTAATGTCTGAACTCCGTTAGAAAGTTTTCCTCCTTTCAATTAATTTAAAATAATTCATATGTTACTATAGAAACAAGAATTTACCAGGCTGTGCTGTGATTCTATGTAAAAAGAACTAAAAACACGATTATCGAGCTCTGAGATTGTCATGCAGACAAAGGAGTAAAATAACCTTTAGTTCGGTTTAGTTTTGCAGATGCGTTTCCTTTGATTCGCGCATACATCCGAACTTCTTTCCGTTTCGATTAAATTAGAATGCGGTTCCGATATATCAGTTTATTGCCTTTTTCCACCCTAAACTCACTTTAACGATTTAGGTGATTCTAATTCCTTGTAGAAGAAAATGCAATTAATGGCAACACACACACACACACACACACACACACACACATATCCATGGCGCTTCAGTAGTTTCCACATGCACAAATATAAAATTCCGATTACTGAAGTCCAGCCAACTATACTATACTAGGCTATTACTCCTACTATAATTGTTGTTGCTGTTGTTAATAATTCCGTGCAAGTTCTTCATAGCACTACTCCTACATTCAAATATAAATTCCAATTGTCTATATTAGGTGTTACTATTTCAGAGGGTCGGAATGTTGTTGTTGGTCTTCCAAATGTATCTTCTGCCTATTCACACGGAACGCATATAATTTGGCTAGCGTCCTAAAAATTGTTCTAATAGAAAGTTTGGGCCGTAAGCAGCGGGAGACCAGGTTACACGCGCGTATGAGGCAGGTGGTTGTTGCGGTTCTACCGCTGATAATTAGAATTAATTAGAAACAATAATACGGTGTTTTGTCTTTGTCACAGTAGCCTTACCCATCATCTTCAGATGTTCTAATACTGAATGGGTGGCATTTTACATTTAAACATTACAGGGTTTGTATCAAGAATTTAAATGTCTCTTTCTGGGTGTCATTCTACCCGGGATTATTATTTTAGTCATCGTCACTTTATCATAATTTTTATTATGGTCCGTAATCTGGCTCGGAAACAAAGAAGAGGAAAGTGTATTAAGACCAAAATGTTACTGGATAAAATCCAGACCAGGGATTTTCTCACCTTATTATCCATCTTCTCTTTGCAGCGTTTCGTTGTGAGGACTGATGGAAACCAGAACACACACGCGCAAGGTCTCAGCTGGTCCTTCCGGGACCCCTGCGGAATTTGTCACAGTACCTCCGCCTCGCGGAGGGTTTGCTGGGCTGTGGTTCTGTGTGGCCGGGCGGGGAGAGTCCACAGATCAGTCCACAGATGAGCTCGACCTGACTGGGAAAGGGGGAATCGATTTAAGTTAAGCCATCGACAATATATATATATATAATTGGAACGACTAATGCTTATTTGGACCCGTTTACATACAGTTAATCATACACATATATATACCAGAACAGATATATGTCACGCAATTTGATATCACGATGACTGCATTTTGCTTTGTGTCTTTTTTAAGTGTGTGTGTGTGTGTGTGTGTGTGTGTGTGTGTGTGTGAAGTGATGGGGGAGAGAAGTTGACATCCCAAGGTATACCATTTACCTGCATTTCAGAAGGTAACAAAAGGAGATGTTTTACCTCTTGTCTCCTGTCATTTGTGGCCAAGTGTATAGGCGCCAGTGCCGAATGCTTGGATGCTGCTAAAACCAGGGGAAGAAAGGTTAGGGCGCGAGACGAGATAATCTCATCCGCTCGCCATCAGCAGAGTGCTGTTTAGATTAGGGCCGCGTCTTCCTCCTTGGCCTCAAGATGCATGTCTTCGAACGGGCAATTTGAGAGAGTGAAAGGGCAACGACAGCGGATTGCGCTTAGCCAAAACACGCCCTTTGCACTTAATGTTACTTAAAGAATGTGTATCATTAGTCTTTTGTTTGTTTGTGTGTGGACCATGGATAATTAGACTATTTTTATAAGGTAAGATTATTTAAACCAACAATGTAAACTGTTTCGTTTTTGATAAATCAACCAAAAAAGAACATAAAAGAAATCTGAAAGTTTTTCAGATATGTTTGGTTATTGTTGATGGGTTTTCCTATTTTAATGGACATTGAAACAAATATGGCAACTGATAAGGTTTTGTTTATATTTTGTTGCGTGTATATTGGTGACATTTGAATTGCTCATCCGCATAACATTTATGAGTGTGTCAGGAAGATCGAAGAGAATTGATACATATTGATATATATATATATACCGTTTGAGCGGCAGAACCAGCAGCATCACACAAAAGACTTTCTTTTGATGTCTTATAATAAATGGTTTTACGTCCTGGTTTCATTCATGTGTAATTGCAACGAAAGTGATTCAGACTAATGCTTATCTGGACCCGTTTACATACACAGTTAATCAGTAGGAGATCACTCTCTATTTTGATTGAAATCCCCATACATTTCCTTAATTCGCACATTGCCTTTCAGACAATGTGAATAAAAAACGGTGTGTAAGTATATAAGGGTATTTACAATGTTTAAAGAGTGAAAAATGATTATTTCCTCACATAATATGAGTTAACCGTTGAGTAATAACAACTCACAGTAAGTAATTATCCGGGAAATAACATACCCGCAGGGAAATAACACAAGATGTAATTGTTTACAAATATTGAAGCATTGCGATGAAACTACGGGTTGTATATAACTTTTTTAACCCTTATACGAATGTGATGGCGGCATACAAGATAGCAAAAATGTAATGGCGGAATTTTCATGTAATCTTCTAAATACGCAATAATAGGCCTAAACTTTATAAATAAACTACTGCTGGCTTTAAACAATTAGCCTACGAATCAGTAGAGACGGGCAGTTGCGCTCCTAACTCAAAAGCCTCAGCAGAGATAACACATGCGACATAAACACAACAACTGGTGTCATCGTCCCCCGTAAATCCGCAGGTCTGTAACTAATCACTTACGTAAAAGTCAGCATACACGGCTGGACTGACATGATATTTTTTGCCCGCCTTCCGGCAATTGCTTACTGTTTACTAATTGTTTCTAACGCTTAGGCTATTTTCAAATGGACCACACATACTGCAGGTAAAATATACTGTATAATTGGAATTATTCGTTTTGATAACATCGAATCATATTGCGCATAATCGTGAATACATTGCCGCGGGACTGCGAGTGTCGCGATGCGTTTTCTGCAGTTACATGCCAGGCAGATGGTGACCCGGAGCCTCGCTGGAGGTACACGTGCGCCGCGCTTGGTGTTTTTGTTTGGGCGGCAGAACCAGCAGCCAGGCTCGTTACGGGGCCATCTGGGCGAGTGTGATGCATTTCCATTGATCCGTTAAGTGTTAACTGACCACGAAGGGCACAATCTATTTGACTTTGTAAATTACCGCAGATAATCACTGTCAGCGACTGGGCCGCCCAGGGCCGTTCCTACGTTTGCGGGAATGGCAAATCGTAATAAAATGTAGCGAATTTGTTACTCGCTTTATTGTTTTAAAAATGGAGCCCCTTAAGTTTCAGGACGTATTCTGAATTTCTCTGAACATTTTGACGCATTGACCGTTGCTGTTTCTTGAACAGCACTTACGTTTTCTTAATTTTACCCACAAAATTATTATGAAAATTAAGATCGTGCCAATTATGTTTGCCATAACAGTATTAATTAATTTAGTGATTGTAATATAATCAGCTATAATCGTTTCAATGTTTTAAACTAAAAACACGTTAAAAAAAAACAATTTTACAGTCAAGCCTATAATCACCATTGACCCCCGTGGTAATTACTTGTGTATTGAATAGTTTTCAGTGTTTTTAGTTACTTTGCCCTGTTCTCGCGTTAACATTTTATCAGTATAGCCTACATAACGTCTATTAAATTTCTTAAAATTAAAGAACGACTGATTTTAAAGAATAAAACATTGTACAGTATTTCAGATATTAACTCCGCACTGAACCATACTGTTTTAACGTAAATCTTCTAAACATTATTTTATAATTGCCCTACGTAAAACTCAGTGGAAACTTCTGACTACGCGAGGGGATAATTAGACAATTCACAACAAATTTATAATTAAATTGTACATAGATCATTTAGGCCACGACCGCCATAAATAATTTGAGTTAATCTTTACTGACATGTACGACAAAAATACACAGCAGGCCAACGCAAAAATGAAAAAAATCAGATTCAGCCCATTAAAAATTAAAAACAAGGTACTGATACAAACACTAAAGTATGAACACCGTGTTTTAGTTATTATGTTGCAATGAATATGTTTATTGAAGTAACAGGCTCGTTCCACCGATATTTGCCTAGCCTATATGTTTGAATGGGCTATGTCACTCTACAGTTTTATTGTCAAAATATAAATGTGTTGTTGTCCCATTTCCTCGTTTACTCAAGTCACAAGACGTTAATTCAAACATTGGTTAAATAATTAACAATGCCGTTTTCCGTTGTTATGTATTTATAACAACGGAAAACGGCATTGCATGGAACGCGCTTTATCTATTAATGTTCACGAGTATTTCCGTCGTCATCAAAACTCCCCAGTCTAAAAATCGCATTCCTGTTTTGCGTAATAATACAACAATAAATTGTATCAATTATTAAGAATGAAGTGTAAACACACAAAATCCTGGCCCGGTTTCAGCGCTCAGTCCACTTATTCTTAATATTTCTAACGTCACCCTCACTGTAAAACGAATAACTTGCAGAAATTTCTGTAGTACGATTTTTTTATTATTAAAAATGTACTTTGAAATACTAAGAATAAGTTGAATTACTGTCAATTTGCGTTTTAATATAAAACATCGCATTAATATATTTAAACACGTTTTTGTTAGACAGTCCATATGTGTAAGGACGGGTGACATTATCGCTATACATAGGTCGCTAACGCCCTAAAGGGAAAAGTATTGAGACGCCCCGAAAGAGCCGGATCACCTCCCCTCCCATTAGTGCCTAGATTTTGGAGAGACGTCAGTTTATCAGCTTTCTATCTAGCAAACAGTTCCTCCTGCTCTCCGCCCAGCGATCGTCAGACCGTCTTTTACAACCTGCAGCGAATTTGGCCATTAATCATCGTGGTTAAAGACAGGGCGCTTCTCTGGATCTCCTCAGTTTGTGTACTCTAGACACGAGTGCTGTCTGCCAAGCCCCCTAGGGTACATGAGGATGTTCAAACCAGAGGCGCTTGTCCCGCATCACCACGCAGCTAGATGAACTACTTAGGCATCATATTAAAAAAAGAAACACTGCCAGCAAGCGATTGGCTGCAAATGGCTGCATGCAGTTGGTGAGTTTGGATAAGGATTTAGGTCACACATCATACACCACGACGTCCTGATTTAAAGTAGATTCGCGGAAAACTATTGGAAATACATGACGCAGTGTTACTCTAAATTAGTCCTAGGAATTTTGTAGTGATTCACCAGGGATATACGCTAGTCACACAAAATAGGAAATATTACTGACCTACTGTCGTGAATGGACTCAAGAAACAAGCTATAGCCTACGCGTTAAAGTTATTTAATGCGTATCTGAATAATAGCTTTTAATCGTAGGCCTAATGGATTTTTAATTTGTTTAATTATTAGGCCTATGTATATAATTATTCAACTCTAAATCATGGTGATGAGAAATCATAATTTATACAAGTTTAAATTTATGGGCAGGCCGCTTTACTGGAGTTACTGTAGTTAAACACAGTCCTTAATACCCCCCTGGGGGTTCTTTAGGTGAGCTTAAGTGCTGCCATTTATTTTATTCCCTTGTGTGTGTCCTCGGGCTGAATACGGAAACTATGGCCCATTAACGCGTTATGAGACTCTGTTTTATTAACGTTAAAATGTTTAAACGGCCGAACACATTTACAGCCGTTGTGTATTTTTTTAAAAAAGCAAACAAACAAGCAAACACTGAATTCTGCGAAACACGTAAAGTTGCACCTGCTTTTGCATGTCAAAACTGCCGCTGTGAATAAAATCTTCAGCGTAGCCTAATTTAGCTCAACATTGACCTAAAATCATCTTATTTAAAAAAAATCTTGTCGGACGATAGGCCTACATATTACAGCTTGATATTACTCTACTTTATTCCGTGAATACTTACCATGATTAGTTATGAGCGCCATCGATTTAGCTAAGCCATTCTTTCGAAAATCGCCCCGTCTTCCTTAAGCAATTACACAACAGATACGCATGTTCTCGGTTTACTGCCTTGCGGTAAATCTTTATGTCTGTAGTAAATCGGCAGCGTGGCGCCCGCGCGGGGTCTGTCCTGGGCTCCCCTGACCCGCCATTTACCCCTGATGAGCTTTGACAGTGACCATAGCGTGCCATCGCCGGTCCCGAAAGCGGCTGACCCGGCCGAGTGTTTATACGGAGGAAGAGCCTGTTTCCTGGAGGTAACAAACCCCAGGTTCGGAGCGCGGCGTTGGCGAGGCGCTCGGCGCACAAGGGACACGCAAATACATCATCTTCATCGTGACCTTGGGTTGGACAGGGGTTGAGCCGGAGAGGACCCTGGCAGACAGGTCAAGGACTGAGGCTGAATGGGAAGGAGTTTCATACTAACAAGTCACACTACATCTCAGACTGGCAGCTGTGTCTGTGCCGCTCTGTTCGTTCACCTCGTACTGAAACACAACTGAATTAATACATGCATGTATGTATATATATGTATCGTTATTTATTGTTGTTTTTATTATTATTATTATTATTATTATTATTATTATTATTATTATTATTATTATTATTATTATTATTGTTGTTGTTGTTATTTTGTCTTAAAAAACAATTGTATGATTTGTAACTAAAGTTCACGCCAAATGTTCATACAGTTTACTTGCAATCCGCAGCGTGGAATTTAAAATACCGTATCGGTTAAACCGAGCTGGTAGTTAACCTTATATGACTCGTGCAAGCGCGGCTGCCTTTGTCTCAGTTTAGCTGATTAGGGTAACAGGAAAAGGTACAGGAGATTTTATCTAAACATAAATAAAAACTGTAAATTATGATCACTGTCGGGTTACACGAGGCCGAAGTAACCCTTAAAAAGTCTACAAAGGCCTAACTACCGAGGCATTATTTTTTTTTTTTTTGGTAATTTGCAGGGTTGCCAACTGTCACGCATCTGGTGACACTCATAACTGCACTGATCAGGCTTTCAGACAGTCACGCATGAAATCTTACAGCAGATCTATTTTAATCCATTATAAACCATTATAAACCTAAAATTAGCTACATCAAAAGCACTGGAGTAGTTTGCAAACCCTACCCTACAGACTATTTACAAGGTAATAAAACTGTTACATACATGCAAATGCGCCTGCATGCGTGTGCAGACTTATCTCGAATTGGAAAATGTCACTCCAGCCAGCTGACCAAAGTTGGCAGCCCTGAATTTGAACGAGCATGAGTGAAACTTTACTCTAGGCGTGAAAGGTAGCTGTGAAAGTCAGATCGTGTTAGATGGAGGCTCTGTTCATCTCCATGAGCCTGAACGAAGCTCATAAGCTATAGATCAATTTCTTTTGCAGAGAAACGCAACCCCGAAGCCCTTGTCTATTAGATAACTTAATGTCTGGCTAATGTCTTTGTAGCTCAGCCTCTGTGAGACCTGATTCCCTTGGCCATCGTCCATGTGGCGGAGCGCCGTTTGCGCGGGTGTGTCGAGAGGTGTGTTTGTGTGTGTATGTGTGCGTGCATGTGTAGAGGTGGGCGGTGGGCTCGCTGGCAGTGTTGACAGGTAGAATAAGCTCTGCTTTTCTGGCTTGTGGTTCAGAGGGAGGGGTTTATGGGAAGGAAGGCTATGAGCTTAGGGGCGGGTCGTCTAATCTGGGCGTCGGTGTTTCGGGTGTGGGCTCCGTGTGCTCAGGGTCTCTGGTTTTTGGGAAGAATCACCGAGGGTAGAGATGGCTTCCCCGTCACAAGCAAACTCAGAGGTGTGCGTACACCCCCATCCTTTTATTTTCCCAAGACCCCTGCTCCAACTAACCAGGAATGTAAGAATGACAGGAAGTGAGCACCAGGCGGTTTCCAAATCAGCGTGCAGGAGAGGAAAGGCAGCCGGACGGCGGTGTCAGATTCTCTGAGAGTCGTCACTGGAGGAGCGTCGCGACGCGTTGGGGTTTTTCCCTTAAGTCACGACGCTACGTTACCGCCGGATCCCGCGGAGCCCTTCCGCCCACACGATCAAGGCTAAGGGCTAAACGCCGGGCCGCCTCTCGCTAACTTAGAGCCAACGTGTGAATGAATCTGTACCCCAGCTGCTAATGTTGTCAGCCTGGCCTTCCCCGGCCCGAGAAGGGGATGTGGTGCACTTGCACCGCCGGGTCGGACACAGCGGGCTCGGCCTCTGTGCTGTTTCACGGACCTGTCTCCATGGAGATCTTCCAGGGCCAGCACTAAGCACTCCTGCTCTAAATGTGAAGTACAGTCTTATCTGTGCTTGTATAAACAAGTTCATTGCTCTTGGGGATAGAAAAAAAAATAGGGCAGAGCAGAATATAGCTTGTCATATTAATGTAATAGACACTGAAGGGCCTGGAAATCTGTACAGAGGAGGCAGAAGGAATTCTCTGTCTGGCGCGATGGAGGGCCTTAATTTTTTAGCTCTATTGCTTGATCGGTGCTGTGATTCTGGTCTTTTGTAAAGCATCTGCTGGGTGTTGTGCTGGAGCTGAGCTTTTTTTAGCTTCTCTACCACCTGCTGTCCAGTCAGCCTGGAGCGGAGTGCAGAGCCACCAGCCCGGTGAACATTTCGGCAGGGGTATTTGGGGTCCTCCATCAACCCGGTCCTGCTTCTAGGGCGGGGGGGTGGTTGAGGACCTACTGATTCAGGGAGGCTTATCCAGACAGCACGGGAGGGTGGGTGCCTGCAGACGGCCCAGTGGGATGACGGATGCCAGCAGTGGAAGCTGACTGGACAGGAGCCCAGATCCTTGGCAATGGAGACCAGGTCCAGGACCGTCTTTAGGGCCGTAATCATCAGGCCAGCCAGAGGAAGTGCAGTGAGGCTTAAGACCACAGCCGTCCTCTGACCCTCATTCACTCCCCCAACCCCCTCCCTAAATCCTCGGGACTCATAAATTACCCGGCAGTCCTTCTCCCACCCGGTCCGGTGGTCTTGCAGGTGTGGGAGTGAGCCTTGTAGCGTGTGTGCGTGACATGGAGCTGTAGGACACGTCATCTTTTGCTTGTAATGATTTTATGTGGACCAAAGCGGAGTGGTCTGGGAAAATATCAGCAGAGCGCCCGGGAAAAGGCCGGGGTCTGTTATTCCTGAATGATCTGTGTTGCCTCTCTCTGAGATTCGAGACTAAAACAAAAAATATTTGCCAATAGGAGCAGGAAGGGGTTGAGGAAAGTTCATCTGGCCCTGAGCGTGTAAGCAGTCAGGGAGTTTTTTCCCTCAGATGTACTGCAGTAATTCATTTTCTGCGGCCATAGATAGTGTTGTTCATCTAAAAAAATACACCCAAGCTGACCTTTCCTGGGGTAAACAACTCGCTGAGAGAGAGCGGGGCTGCTCCACGCCCCGTGTGGCGTCCCCGTCAGAGTGACACTTTGTTTTCGGAAAGGCAGGCCGCCTCATTCATAACCGGCCTGCCTTGTAAATAAGACTGGCACGCTCACTAGCTTTACTCGCCGTTTTATTGGACAGGACCAGCTCACTGGGGGGGGGGAGGTGAGAGGAAACACAAACGGGATGCTGAAAATTTGTATCCACGATCCGGCATTGTGCATCGTTGGTGGTGTCTCTTACTGGGGGGGGGGGTGGGTGGGTTGCTGATTCAGAAATATAACAGAGACTCAAGGGTTGTTTGGTGTCCTTGAAACAAAACAAATGAATGCTTTCCTATCACTGTGTGTGTGGCTGCGCACGAAAGTATGGCAGTGTGCGTGCGTGTGTGCGTGTGTGTGTGCGTGTGTGTGTGCGTGCGTGAGTGCAGCTGCCTCCGCGTCCTTCGCTCTGCCCCAAGGGCCAAGCAGCCCTTCCTGTGCCCATGAGAATCAGTGGACCTGAGCTTTTAACGTCAAAGACTTACTGTTAGCTTGCGGCTAAGCGCCAGTATCTGTGGGATTATCTGTCAGCTGCTCCATTGATGATGACCGTAATCACCATACACCCACAATGGATTATATTATGGACATTTACACATAGGTGTTTAGCCGCCATATACCCAACGTGACATTTTAACAGCTGGCCGTTTCGCTAAAGCAGTTCAGCTTAAGTACGCCGCTCAGAGCCACTACAGTGCGGCCTCCATGGGACTTGAACCCTGACCTTTAACAGTTCTGCTACCTGTTGATCTGATTGGCCAGATCCCTCGCAAACGCAGGTGCCAGAATAACTGCTCTTCCTTTTCTTTGGAAAGGCGTGACTCACAATGACACACAATTTGTCGAGTCTTTCCTAATCGAGCAGTAAATTCAAGATTAACTGATAATGATATGCTGTTGCCCATTAAAGTATACAGGTCAATTTAGCATAAACTGCAAGAGTCAGTTGACATATCCTACAAACTTGTGATGCGGAGGCCTGCCTTTTTAAAGTATTTTAATACTCTCTGATGTATTTTTGCCTTTCTAAAGTATTTTAATACTCTCTGATGTATTTTATATGTAATGAACAGAAAGATCACATTGCGGGGGAAAGTACTGATTGTTGCTGGCTTGAAATCTGTGATCCAGCTTCACCTGCTGAGGTAAGAGACACTTCTCAAGTTTCCAAGGAATCTTGTTGAAGGCTGCTAATCTGATTCCTAATAATGAAAAGATAAAAGTTTTTGGTGTTTAAAAAGAATTGCGGTACATGAGAGACTCAGACACACATGCATATACAGGTGAGAGCAAGATCTGGGGTCAGAGTACAGGAGCCGCCTGCGCCCCAGGGACATTTGGGGTTAGGGGCCTTGCTCACTGGCCCAGCTGTGATATCATTACTGCCAGCTAAGGGATTCAAGCCCATGACCATCTAGATGTGAATCCCTACCCCCACTCAGCTATGTACCACCCCCAATAAAATGCTTGTAATTAAATAATAAGCTGGTTTCGGTAACACTTTACCTGAGGGGGCACAAATACTTAGTAGTAACTCAGCTACTACTGAAGTACAACTCATAAACAAACATAATCACTACTTGAGATAAGATACATGATGATTCATTACCGATGAACAAACACGAGATCAGTATTTCACTTGTTCCTTCAGTAGTTGCTTCAGTAGTTCACAAAGATTTACAGATTTACAGCTATAGTAACAAATACAGTAAAACTTCGGATTGCAAGCACAATTTGTTCCGGAAACGTGCTCGTACTCCAGGGCATTTGTATATCAAAGCAAATTTTCCCATTAGAAATAATAGAAACTCAGATGGGTCGTTCCACAACCCAAAAATATTCATATAAAATGATTAATACAAAATATAAAGTAAAAATACATAAAGCAAATTAACCTGCACTTTACGTTCGAAAAGAATCATGGATGGTGTGAGGGAGACGAGAGAGAGGAGAAGAGGAGGGTTATTTTGTAGAACGACTTTAACTATAACTAACAGAATCTGTTGGTTCACTGGAATCTTTTTCTTTTTGTGCGACTAACAAGGATCCTATCCGATGACAGCCGCTTTTGCCTCCTTTTCCATTTCGCGGAAATGTGGACATTGCATTGTCATTAAACAGATTCATCGCTCGCACTGCTATGGCCTTATTCGGGTGGTGCTTTTCTACTAAATTTTAACTATACAAGTGAGGGACGCCGGCTGAGACCGAGCATGGGAAACGCCGACTGAGACCCTGCATGGGAGACGATTACCCACAATCCCGCAGTGAGAGAGAGAGAGAAAGAGAGAGAGAGAAGAACCATCAGCTCAGTCGTGATCACGTGACTCTAGGCAGACAAAGCGTATGCATAATACTCGTATTGCAAGACCTCGCTCACTTATCAAGTTAAAAGTTATTTAAAATTTTTGCCCGTCTTGCAAAACACTCGCAATCCAAGTTACTCGCAGTCTGAGGTTTGACTGTATAGTAACTGCTTGAGATAAAACATGCGTCATGATTCATTAATGATGAATTAAAATTAGATGAGTATGTAACAGTTTCTGGTTAATTAATACATAAGTAATACAATAATACTACAACATTTGTCCCCTCAAGTCAAGTGGTTTTAATATTTTAAGGAAGAATTAACAAATAGCAGCCTATTCTGTGTAATAAAGACACTGTCATTATTAAAAACACACAAACAGTAGCATGAAACAAAAGCTTTCCCTGGGCCATTAATCAGTCCGATCATAAATCAGCCCCCTGGCCTGTCATTGTTTTCATTCACATTGTGGAATCGTCACTCCTTTCATTGTTAAAAAGGGTCATATCTGATCCCGGTTTCGGCTCCGGGGTCGGACCGTAGGAGACACTGTATCAATCACGCCGTGAGGTTCATGTGGTTTACAGGCGCCCTGAGAGCCTCACGTCCAGCTTGTGACATTGACACCGACATCTGTGTCATGTACACATATTAATGTCATGGACACATAATTCATCATGGACGTACACTATGTAGATTAGATCTGAATAGCGGATCTCAATAGTTTTTGTTTTTGTATGATTACAGATGCAAATAATTATATATGATGTAAAATACTTTGTATTATATTTGCTTGATGGTTTGAAATATATGTTATATATTCTCACTGTATATACATTATATGTATGAGCATATATAAATGTAAATACACAAACAGTCATTTTAATTAGGTAGTTAGCTGGAGGCTAATAATTTCTATGTCTTCCTCTGAGGGCTTAGGGTGTCCCACCATCAGCTTCTTTTAATTAGGCACTTAGGTAGATGCCAATAATAATAAGTCTTCCTCCAAGGGTCTAGGGTGTCCTACCATCAGCTTCCTCCTTCCCTTGAGCAGATAAGGCCAGGTCTTTGTTCAGACTCACAGGCACTGCCCAAGTTAAAGCCAAGCGGCAGCCATGTGGTTCAAAGGACAATCATTCAACACATTTCCTTGACCCTCGCTAATGTAAGACATTGAGCCCCCCCCCCCACACACACCACACCCCAAGGTCTGTGCAGGAATGTTGTTTGTTTACGCGTATCTACACGGATCACGTCCTGCCCAGCCCGTGGCGGCCGCCCCGTGAGTCCGGGGGAATGTAAGTTTCGTTCCACGGTTTAAAAAAGTTGCTGATTTATGTCCAGTCAAGCCCAGGTCTGCCCAGGGTGGGGAGGGGGGGGGGTAGAAATGTCCCTGTGTCTCGCTGTTAGTAAAAGGCCATCAGTGAGGGTCTGTTCATGGAGAAAAGGGGCTCTGCATTAGCATTTTGGGTCGAGCTCCAGTCCACTGGCTTCATGTCTTTTCTGCACCCCCCATCTGACCCTCATAATGTAACTACAGCTTCAGCAAAGTAGCTTCAGGACTCTGCTGCATGACGGTGGAATGGGGCCCCCCCCCCCCCCCGTGTCACCTGGGCAAGATGCTGCATGCTGGGGGATTGCGTCCATGAACGCCATGGAGTAGCCTTGCCTTCTGGAGGAGTGG
>JAODLC010000045.1:3709411-3720043 GCA_026781145.1 Hippopotamyrus pictus | reverse complement strand
CCAAATATCCCTAACTTTTTGTGAGTAGTGTATGTTATCAACTGTTTTGCTAATTTATTTTATTTATTTTTCTTTCATAGGGAGCTTCCCCTCTCCCTGGCTGTCAGGAATGAAAACACACACTGTACATGACACACATGGGCAGGGATGGGGGCCCATGCGGGGAGGGGGGGGCTTCTTGACAGGTGAAGGCGACTTCTGCCTTTTTTGGAGTTCCTCACCTGGGGCAACAGTCCAGGATAAGATAATCATGCATGTTTCAGGCCTCGAACCCTGGGATGATCAGGCTGGGAGAGCTTGTCCTGTTCAGGCTTACTGGGGGTCTGGAGGCTATTCCAGAGGCTATGGGCACAAGGCAGAGAACAACCCAGGACGGGGCATCGACCCATCACAGTCACTGACATCAAAATCCACAGAAAAATCTAAACAAAACCCAATTTTTTTCAGTTTCAGTGTTGGCATATTTATGGTGTTTTTTTGCCTTTGTAGGCAATATAGTGTGCAGCGCTACCCCATGGTGGGGCAGACGAACCACACAGCCAGGATGGCCATTGCTGAACTTCACCAGGACCGTCTGTCACGCATGCCAAAATAAAACTGAGGACTTTATGGAATTTGACACCCTCCCTCCAGCCCGATCACGAGAGCCAAACCTCCATTCCTATGGTGCTTGATTATGATGTAGCTTTTTTGACATGACAGAAATGGGAGGGGGCTCTTTACAGTGCATCACATCTCCGCTGCATGTGAGAAATGCGATACCAGGGCAGATGATTTGCTTTAAGACGCGCTGTTTGGCATTAGCCCGCAGGAAGTGGGCGCAGATGCACTGGTGCATGCTTTCATGCAGGTTTTGCTTAGGTGAACTACAAACAAAACACCGTCCACCATCCCTGGGAGCCCTCACATGTCTTAAGGCTGCCGTAGATGGGGAGCTGCACCAAGAGGTTGTAGGTTCAAGCTTCGCCAGAGGCGCCAGACAGCTTCGGGACATGATGGAGCCCATAACAGAAACGGACAAATGGCAACCTAATGAAGTCATGCTGGACAAAAGAGTCGCTGAAGCGAACACAGCAATTAAAGCGAGAATGATGTGGCCCAGAAGAGCCAGGGGGGGGGGGAGCTGCCACTATCCCGGCACCCGGAGGACACTGAGGCCTGGAGACGAGACTGCGACGCGTTGACAAATTGAGCCAATCGCTGCCGAGCGGCTACATGATCCGCTTGCCCTTTGAAATCCAACACAGGTGCAAATCCACAGCCACTTAAGGGGGAAAAAGAGCTGTGAAACAGAGGAGCGACTTCCTGGCCCACGTGACTGCGAGATGAGAGGTTACCCCAGTGGTGGCCTCCCTCTATGGGTGGTGCGCGGGATAGCGAGGAAGACATACGAACCGGAGGAGCCTTAATTTATCATGCACTTTACGTGTCGGGCAGGACAATCGGAAGAGAGAAAGGGAGAGGCTGAAATGCTGGCGTGTTTACACGGAGTCAGCGGAAAAGAAAAATGGAAGGTGGCCAGAGCCTGTGTGCCGCCATAACGTCCGCTTTCCGATGAGTGCGGAGGCTGCCACACGCTCGCGTTTGTGTTTTTTTTTTTAATTTGTTTAACTTCTTTTGAGTGGGGTTTCAAAGAAACATGAAACCTGACAGTGTTTAACTCACCGAAGAAAACCTACGAACGGCACGTGTCCAAGACCACATTTTGATCTACAGCCCTGCTTCTGTAATGTGTGCTTAATCTAAGAAAGGTGAGGTGTTGACAGAGGTATTATTGTTTCCTATCTTCAGGCCTTTTAATCCTCCGATAAGGTGTGTGTGTGGTTGGGAGGGAAGTCAGAGTGAATTTAGACCCTGTACTTTTCACAAAATGAAATAAAGGTAGAAAACTCAAATCCCGGGTGCTGACTGCCCCCTTGTGGTGGAATAATTAATTCCTACAACTTTGCAAAGCGTTCAAGCATCCTTACAAGCCATGGATATGGTTATCAGATATAGAATCAAACATAATGAGGAAAACATAAACAGTTAAGGCGTGTTAAAGTCATTAACGTTTATTGTTCTTAATAGTTTCTTTCTGTATTTGTATAACTGTGAAATAGCACGGATTTTAAGCAAAATATTAAGTATCACGTATTCATGTATTAACAGAATCACAACAAATAAAACATTATTAATCATTTAAAACATTGATAATCTAGATAGATAGATAGACAGATAGATAGATAATGTTATTTATTAACAGGAATTTAGTGTAACTGACTTTGCAGAAATCGGCTTTCCACGGAAACCACGCGTCTCCACAGACGGCGCTCATTGGCCAGAACGCCTGTCAATCTCACCCTTGACGTTGAAACTTGTGCCCACCGCGTTGTCAACATCAGCCCTTGACCTTTTACAAGCCTCCCTGTGATTGGTCGGTCCGAGGGCGAGCCGGCGGCGCGGCAAGGCGCTCATTGGCCAGTGCGCCTCCGCCCGTTTCTCCGGAGACTCCGGCTGAAGGTGAAAGTCGCCCGTTCCGCTGCCGCCTGAGCCCGCGTCGGTCTTCTGCAGAGTCTCGTTGCACCTGCCTTCCACGCTTCTCAGATACCGCTATGTCGGTGTTCAGCGAAGTCCCGCAAGCCGCTCCCGTGGCTGTTTTCAAGCTCACGGCCGACTTTCGGGAGGACACCGACCCGAGGAAGGTCAACTTGGGTGTAGGAGGTGAGGAAATATATTTTTAAAAACATTAATGATTAGATTAAATGTTGACGTAATGCTTTGCCTGTTTTATTGAATCAAGACGTAAAATATGGAATTTCATTACACGAAATGGTTATGTCACCTTTCGGCGTGACTGGAGCGGAATCAAAACGTACAATCCGCAGAAATCTAAGATCGTCTATAATAAAACTAATAGGTATTAGGAAGCTGTCAGCGCGTCTCAAAGCATAATTGCTGAAGTAGTTTTCTTCCTGGTGCATTACTTCCCTATCAGTCTGTATATTTGTTATTTGTATGGATGGCCATGCGAGTATGCATTGGGTGAAAAAGCGACATCTATCGCGGAGTTTAATGTAGCCCAGGTGGCGGATGACTGCATGGGAGACCGATTTCTTATTGCCTGTAAACCTTTTAGGTAATATTACAGTAGATTATTACATTTCACTGGAATACTTTCTACCCATTCTATATATTTGATTTTTTTCTGCTTTCTTCTCTTCGTTTTCAGTACTCAGTATTTATGTTTAACAAAGTGCTGCTGGAAAGGTTTCCGCCCTCATTAGCAGTACAGATGCTGGTGAATAAGGCAGACGTGGAGTGGTCTGAACTGCACCGATACGTCAGCCTGGGGGTGGGTTAGGAAGGCTATAAAGACCGCTCGCTGCGTGTGGTCACCTGTGAGTGGCAGAAGAATGTCTTCATGCTGGGGTTGGAATCTGTGAGATCTCTGAGGAACATGGTTACTCTGTGTGATCTGGGTAACATGGTGGTTGAGGACTCTCAACAATCCCTACCCCCCCCCTCCCGTCCACACCTGCTCAACTCTGCTGTGTATCATTGGCTCAAAGTGACGTTCCTGGAACATCAATAGTCTGCAGGGCAAGGAGGAGCCCTTAGCGCTGTGAACTTGAAATGCCTTGGTAGGAAACCTTTAGCTATATTGAAGCATTAGCCGCCCGAGGAGAAGATCGACGAGCAAATGCCTTTGCAGCTTCATGGCAGCCCAATGCAGACATCGAGGAGGGAACAGGCTCTTTCACCTTCAAGCATTGCTGACTGCCTATCTGGCTTGCTCTTGCACGTCTTTCTCTCTCATTTGCTCCTCCCTGCCCGTCCCTCCTGATTGGCTCTGTTCCCTCGTTAATAACAATCAGTCTGAGGGCAGCATGCCAGAGGGAGCCTGATCGCGTTTCTCCCTGTTGTACTCGTGAGTTGTTAGTTTCGGCGTGACCTTGGGCTTCACTGGCTGTCGTGTTGGGTGTGGAGCGAACATGAGTAACCGGACACCGATGGCCGCCCCATCAGCCTCCACTGCTTCTACAGTAGTGGGGAGACTTGTTATGCGTACGGTAGCCATTAGATGGTGTGTCTGTGAACTTGTGAACTGAAGGCAAGGGGTTGCCCTTTATTACACCATATAAAATAAAGCTTGGGGCTGCTGACTTTGCTGGTTGAAGTCCTCCTTTAGATATGAAGTTCTTTCATGCCTAGTGGGATGTGTGTGTGGCTCAACAGTTTAGGACTCTGCGCCGGTGATGTAAAGGTCCTTGGTTCAGATCTTGTGGTTGGCTTCGTGGTTGCACCATTCGGCCGCTGAGCACCTCTGTAGATAAATAAATGCAGAAGTCGCACGTTGGTCCTAAAATGCGGTCTTGTACCTCTTTCGCCCTCTGCTCCCGCCTTTCCAGCATACAGGACAGATGACTGCCAACCATGGGTGCTGCCTGTGGTGAAGAAGGTAGAGAAGATGATTGTGGAGGACCAGAGCCTCAATCACGAGTACCTGCCCATCCTGGGACTGCCAGAGTTTCGTTCTAGTGCATCCAAGATTGCCTTAGGGGAGGAGAGCCCTGCCATCAAAGAGAAGCGGGTAGGTCCCCAACGCCACCAGGGATGAAGCAGGACTTTGCTCACAATGTCCTTGGGAATCGGGGATTTACGATTTTAAGATTGTTTCAATGTAAGTTTTAGTCCACCGACATACTGGAAGATCTGACTTGGGGTAAAGCTCAACTCGGCAGTTACAACATTTGAGGTCTTGTTGACGTGGATGTTTACGGAACCATATTATATGTCATATATGTGCCTTGGGCTCGCCCCTCACCTGTCTTTACAGGTGGGAGGTGTCCAGTGCCTGGGAGGTACGGGGGCCCTGAAGGTCGGAGCAGAGTTTCTTCGACGCTGGTACAACGGGAACAACAACACGGGCACGCCTGTCTATGTGTCGACGCCGACGTGGGGTGAGTGGGAGGGGGTGTATTTGGTGTATCCTGGTAGCTTAAGCGTTACAGGAAATCGAGCTCAGTCATGGGCGGTAATTGTGGCCTCTCTTCTTGGTGCTTGCTGAACAGCAGTGGGAAAAGAAAACGTAATTACAGCAGAGGGGAAGGCAATAAAATGTTACTGCTATGAATAGGGAACTTGTACAGGTTTATAACTATAAAATGACGACGGCTGTATGCAGACTCAAACCAGCAAACCGGAACACCTGCATGTGATGGGAAATGCATTTAAAGACCCAGTTCTGTGAGCTACTTGAGGTTCTCGGTCTTCCCAAGATACTCTCTAGCATGTGATTGTGTGGGCGGTGATGTCATCTAAGAGATTCTGGGTGGAGTCTTGTAGCTGGAAGGTGGGCTGCCTTGTTACTTATGCCACTTAGACTCACTGATGTTGCCCCCCCTCCATCCCAGAGAACCACAATGGTGTGTTCGCCGATGCCGGATTCCAGGACATCCGGACGTACAGGTACTGGGAGCCTGAGAAGCGTGGGCTGGCTTTGGCCGGCTTCCTGGCTGACCTGGAGGTGAGGCTGGCTGAGGTGGTTGGAGGTCTGTAGATGGATGGTGACTCCTCCCCATCTTGTTTTTTTGTCCTCCTTTCTGATGGCTTGCAGAGCAGTATCTAATGGCCTCTTCCTTCCTCATTTAGTTCATTCTTGTGCTTTGTTGACGTTGCCTTGAACTGCCTTGAACACCCAGGCTTATTCGGCCTGGACTCGAATGACCGCGCATAACTCCTTGATTCCCCCCCGTGATTTCTGTCTCTTCTGCCACTCTCCTTTGCCTCCCATTTCTGGATTCTTATCTTGTCTGGAAGTTTAGATTCTGTGCTTTTAAATTCCTGATTGAATGCCCATGCTCATTTTAGATGAATGTGTTTTGGGTCTCTGCACTGTCAAATGTTTTTGCTCCCTCCTGTCCTTCTCCCCACCCCCCCGCAGAATGCCCCAGAACGCTCCATCATCCTGCTACACGCCTGTGCCCACAACCCGACCGGCACTGACCCCACCCAGGAGGAGTGGATGCAGATCGCAGATGTCATGAAGGTACAGTGGGCTTCGTTAGAGTGTCAAGTTTGTCCTACCAAATCATGTCCCCCCTCCCCCAGCCATGTGCTAGGCAGATATGTTTGACCAAATGAATATGATTATATCTTGTACTTCTGACTATTTACACTAAATATTTCACCAAAGCAGCTGTTTTTCGGAGCCTTTTCATGGTATGCCCAGCTTCTATGCTGCCATCTGACCTTCGCTTCTGGTTTCTCTCTCCAGAGGCGGAGTCTCTTCCCCTTCTTTGACTCCGCCTACCAAGGCTTCGCCTCTGGGAGCCTGGAGAAGGATGCCTGGGCTGTCCGCTACTTTGTCTCCCAGGGCTTTGAGATCTTCTGTGCTCAGTCCTTCTCCAAGAACTTTGGACTGTACAGTGAGTATCTCTGAGGAGAACGTGCCAGAGACTGCTTAAGATCTGTATATTCGGCAACGTTTTTTGAAAGCGATTTTTCTTCTGAAAGTGGTTTATCGGTCATATTAATCATCAGACCAAAATTCATCATTGCATTTCACTCCAGGGATTTATACTCATTTTCAACACAGACAGCATTAGCAGTTATTTGGTGGGACAGAAGTATCCATTGTAACCTTCAAAATTGTTCTGCTCTTTTGTAAACCATGGTTGCACCAACTGTCATTAAGCCTCAAAATTTCAGCATGTCTGTCTGTCTGAAAGCTGGGTCCTCTTCATTTAGACGAGAGAGTGGGGAACCTCACTGTTGTGGCCAACGATGGCGAAAACCTGGCCCGTGTCCTGTCCCAGATGGAGAAGATCGTCAGGACCACTTGGTCCAACCCCCCCTCGCAGGGTGCCCGTCTAGTCGCCGTCACGCTGACCACGCCGGAGCTGTTTGAGGAATGGTACGGCCCACTCCTGGTCATTCCGCTTAAGTTCCACACGGTGGCACTCTTGTTGTGAGAGCGCAGCGGCCCAGCAGTGCGCTCTGGACAATGTGTGAGAACCCGCTTGGAAACCATCCGGATCATGGGAACCGACTGCTGGTGTTGCATAGCGCCTTAGGTCTCGGTGGGGCTGTGCAGTCAGTTCTTTCTCTATGGGTAGAACCAAAGTCCAGGCAGGTCCCCAGGTTACGAATGAGATCTGTTCCCTCGGTCTGTCTGTAAGCTGAATTTGTAG
Source organism: Hippopotamyrus pictus (assembly GCA_026781145.1). Taxonomy (NCBI): domain Eukaryota; kingdom Metazoa; phylum Chordata; class Actinopteri; order Osteoglossiformes; family Mormyridae; genus Hippopotamyrus; species Hippopotamyrus pictus. The sequence continues at coordinate 3,712,868 of JAODLC010000045.1, read as the reverse complement.
ATAAGATGGAACAAAATAATATAGTAAAAAAATTATACAGTATAAAATAATACAGTAATAAGAGTAATTTCATGTAGTACTGTACTCCGAGCCGACGAATCACTGAAGCGGCAATGTTTTCAGGAGCGTCACAAAACCGTGTGTGTATATTATTACGAGCCGCTGTATTTGGCTTCGATCTTTAATATAACAGGCAGTCCGTTCATAAGCACGAGTTTCCATAGGTAGGATGTTCTTAACCCAGGTACAGCCTGTGTCTGTCATAGGGTTAGAAAGTCCCACAAGCCACTCTGCTATTTATTCTTTTTTTATTGAAAAATGCTTTATTTGTATGTCGTAAGATGTGAGAGTGGTGAGAAGCGTGTAGGAAACGGCTGTGCGTGTCCCCAGGAAGGGCAATGTGAAGACGATGGCGGACAGGGTGCTGCTGATGAGGGCGCAGCTGAAGGCCAAGCTGCAGGCCCTGGGGACGCCCGGCACCTGGGATCACATCACCCAGCAGATCGGCATGTTCAGCTTCACCGGCCTCAACCGTACGTCCCGGAGGTCGCCGTGGCAACACTGCTACCAAAACACCCCTCACGTTCATGCCTTTTTAATACCGGGCTACAGGGCCGCGCACATGCTGGGTGGGATGCCAGTAAGTCGCCTGGTATTCACACGCATTCACACGCTAAGAGCATGTGAAGGTGCCTTATTGTCATTGACACACCACAGCACACAACAATGAAATATGTCCTCTGCATTTATCCCACATTGTGACATAGCAGGGGACAGCTAATTCAGCGCCCTGGAGAACAGTGCGGGGGGGAGGGGGGGGGTGGTACCTTGCTCAGGGTACCTCAGTGGTACTTTGCTGGTCGGGGAACCAGCAACCTTTCATGATTATGTACAGAACATTACTCAGGTTACCCGTATTTAGTACTAACAGGTAAAAGGCTAACAGGTCATAGGACTTGCATCCTAATGCAACAATTGGACAAAGGTCAATTATGTAATGTATTTATGCATGTGGTGCATAAAGAGAACTTTATAACATATAAAATACCTTAAGCAGCCGGGTTGGCAAGGGTGGATTAATGAGTAGGCTCACCTGAGCGTCTGTGCTGATGTCATCAAGGCCCTGCCCCGCCTCATCCCCCAGCTCCTCAGCAGTCACCTCTGCCCCCTCTGCCCCCTACAGCTAAGCAAGTCGAGTTCCTGATCAAGGAGAAGCACATCTACCTGATGGCGAGCGGCCGCATCAACATGTGCGGCCTGACCAGCAAGAACATCGACTACGTGGCTGAGTCCATCCATGAGGCTGTCACCAAGATCCAGTAGGAGGGGCTCCCCCCCCCCCTCGCGCCAGCCCCCCCGCTGCCCCTAGTATTTCCTGTCCCTGCTTCGGTTATCATGCTCTTAAAGGAGAAAGAAAATAGGGGAGGTGGGGGGTGTTTTCATAGCAGATAGTCCTACAAAGCACATGACATTTCAGATGATTATTGAGTATGGAAGGAAGAGAATTCTTTTGTGTTTTAGTCGGTGTGTGATATTTGTGTGAGCGTGTGTGCATCTTGTCGGTCTTATGGGTTCGGTGCAGTAAGTGTTTCACTTTTTTTTTTTTTTTTGATTCAGGGCTTCTGGGTATCTTCATTCACAGTGGGGGTTGTGAGAACAATGTCATTTTCAAAGGCATTCGGTTGCTAGGCAATGTTCTGTAAACTGGCCCAATGTGGCTTGCACTGCTATTCCTAAGAGCCGGAGGAGTGACCTAATCTCTAACTCTCCAGCTTTCAAATGGGGCGGAAGAATCCTTTCCCACATTCATGAAGAATAAAGCATGGTGAATCGCCATGGAAACGCATGATGTCACAGTCACGCACACTTAGTGACGCTGAATAACATCAAAGTGAGAAAGTGCTTCCAAAGTAATTTTATTCCTGGCGATTTAATCTTTTCCTTACCGACATTATGTGTTTAAATACTTAAATTCTTGGCCATTTTACACATCGTAAGTAGTGTGTTCCTTTGTCGCCTTTAAGAATAATTGAGTGAAAGTCTGTATTTGAAAGTATGGCACTGAGACACATTGCCTGACTGATGTGATGCAGGAATTGCTGTTTCTTCTCCATTTCCGTTAAATCTGCAAAAAAGACATTTTACAAATATTGTAAAATAAAGAAATTCAACCTGCAGTCTTATTTAGCCCTGGTTTTACGTTGTATGGTTATGTATGGTTTCTGGGATCCCAAACATATGCCAGTAATGTGGAAGTACAGATATATTTATTTTTAACATATTTGAGGTTGTACTGCATATAAGAAAAGAAACGGCTGCCTGACTACGTTACCCATAGTCTCAGTTGGTGACCCTGACCTGTGGTGCAGGGTCACAGAGGATGCTGGGTAAGGTAGTTCCAGCAGATAGACTGTCTGCATGTTGCTTCAGTTATTGGTTTCATCCAGTGCTTCTTTGCTGTGTGTGCCACCTCTCCCCGTATGACCTCTGAAGTAAGACACAATGGATGTTCCTGTGCATGAACCGGCTTCTGTGCACCACAATGCCCTGCTGTAGGATGTTGCAATAAAAGTGAATTGATTAAAAATTACAACAGTCAGTGCTGATTTGTCAGGTGTTTTTTGTGGCCCATGTGATGTCATTACTGTCGTTCTCATCTACGTGAGACCATTATTAAAACTTCTTTTTTGCCATTGGTTTTAATTAGCCTGAGTCATGAGAAGAACTCAGATATGTCGTTGTGCCAATTCAGTTATTTGAGCAGAATAAGTTGACCACTTCTTTCTCTGAAGCCATCTTTGCCCAGAGACCCTCTTTATTTTTTTCTCATTTCATCAGCCAAAAGGCGGCTGTGGAATTAAAGGGGAGGAATGTTGGTGTCATGTGACCGCATTGCATGTGACCCTGACAGGAAGCACCCCCACGAGACCTCAAATGGCGGGTGGCCAATGAAAAGAAGCAGGGAAACAAAGGCGTTGCTGTTTGTGGCTGAGCAGGAGCTGTGTTGGAATTCCCAGTTTACTTTGGCTGGGTGTGAATGTCATTATGTAAGTCTTCCCCTCTTTAACCTGGTTGTGATTTGCCTGGGTTTCCTGACTACAGTAAGACCTTTAAAGACGAATGTGTGCGGAAACTAACTGCATTCTGGGAATATGTAAACTTCTCGATTAATGAAATAGGCCATTTTACATGATAGATTACACTATATCAAGGAGCTTTAAATCTGACCTTCAATTCCAATTCCAGGCCTTGTTTTCAGTCCTCCGAGGTAGTTAGTTTAATAATTACTGATTCTGATTGGCCAGAGGCTTCACACCTGGCTCATGGGTAAAGGAAGGCTGGAAAATCAGCAGGGCCCGGACCGTGATTGAATAGCCCTGCACTATATGGACAAAAGTACTGGGACACCTGGCCATTACACCCACAGGAACTTTAATGGCGTCCCATTCTAAATACA
>JAODLC010000045.1:3615346-3642114 GCA_026781145.1 Hippopotamyrus pictus | reverse complement strand
TGTTTTAACCCATCATATTTTGTGTCAGTTTGTTTATTGTTAGTGCCTTTTCCTTCCCGCCAGAGTCCCTTAATGTGGATGTTTTTGCAGCCTGAAAGCTTGAATCCAGATGCATGTTGTTTGCCGAAACTGTGCAAGTAACGGTTCTGCTGAGCAGAATTTGACACGGGAAAGGAAAGTGTTCCGTCAGGCCGCCTCGGAGGCGTCACCGCGGCTGCAAGTCGCGTCATAGCGTCTCAGAATGAGGGTTGGGACGCGATGTGCACAAGTAACAGCTGCAGCCAGATGTGCTGTTTTCTCTTGTTAGCTTTGACCAAGCAAGTTTTTGGTCCCAGATAAAAATGAACCTTTTAATATTGTTGGTGTGATATTCTGACGTAATTTTCCTTAACAATCAATCATAGTTTCATTAACAGCAAATTGAAGGGTTATTTACAAGACTCCTCCCTGGGTTGGTTCAAGCTGGTTCATGTCCAGCCTTCATGGGCAGTTAGTCTTTGTTTATACCTGTACATAGCTTGATTCATATAGTTAATGTATTCCCTGGTCTTCCGGCAATACACAGGCCATAATTGCAGACATTCTGATATGTGAGCCAATCACTCAAAAACCCCTTGATGGATCTTTTCTGAACTTTGTACAGGCATTGTATATGTGAGGACCTTAAGTTGTTTAAATTTTGAGACAGATTGCCCAAAATTTGAAGCTCCGCCGTATAGTGAAAACCAAAAAATGGACTTGATCCCATTAAGACGTTAACTCAGTCAAGCATGGGGGGTGTAATTGATTCAATTTTGAGACAGCTTCCCCCAAAATTGAAGCAATGCTGGTTAGGGGCATCAAAGAAAGGGTTAAAGCAGGTGTTTGTTTAACTTTATGAATGGTGATAAGTCAAAAAGTATTTGCTTGATTTTATTACTGCTTTACAAAAAAACGTTATATGCATGAAGATCTACACCTGGTTTAATTTTTAGACAAATTGCCCCAAAAATGAAGCGATTGTGCTGTGTGACATCAATAGAAGGAAACGGCAGCTGTAGAAGACAGTTAGTCTTTGAACACAGTAACTCCAAAAGTATTTTATGGATCTTTTTCAAACTTTGAAAGCACAATGGGGGCCTGGAAGTGGTGAAATTTTGAGGTGGATTGGCCCAAAACTGAAGCAGTGCTGCATAGTGATGTTAAAACATGGATAGTTTCAGAAATTTCATCCTGTTAACACGATAACTCAAAGTCAGACATTAGAGACTTGTATGCTTGTTTGCGTCCTCACAATGTTATTGATCTAAATGAGCTGCTTTGGATGGACTGTTCACTTTCGCAAAAACCAACAACTGAAGCGTACAAAATGAAGTTTCTTACTGATCAGAAAGTTACTATCTGAATCATTCTAACAATCTGTTACCTAGACTTTTTGTCTGTACATTTTGCTTGGTTTGCCTGAGACTGTACAGATGCTACATGATAAACACTAGGCTTTTTTAACCTTTGCAGACATGTTGTTGTTTAGACAAGGTCAAAGAACTGGAACTTATCAAATTTTGAGATGATTCACACCAAAATTAAAGCAGCGCCGCATTAGTAATGGCTAATAGAGGCAGCCTAGACACTTGATCTGTTCAGTATGTTATCTTAAAAATTATTTTTTAGAATCCACTATATGCACACCCTTCCGCTTAGAATCAGCCAGCCGTTTCACTTCCGACACTCGTACACTGTACTTAACTAAGTGTTTCCCCCCCCCCCCCCCACTCGGTTGCTTCAAGACTTACCCAGACTAACGGTCAATGACGTTAGTCGCATTATTAAAGCATCATGCTATATGTCAGCCACTAAATAGATGGGCTTCAAACTCTAGGTTTCAAGCAGAGGCTGCGTTAGACTTTCTCGTTATCCTAGGATGAAGAAACTTACTTTTTCGGGACTTAAAAAATGCCTGAAATGACTGGGATTTCGCTTTGTTTCATGTTGACATTTGCCTTTTACTAGGGTTGGACAGATAATAGATATTATCAATAAATACAATTTGTTTTTTCCTGTCGATTCTTGTTTAACCGGGTCACATTGTGTTATCAGATTTGAAAACAAACATGAAAAGTTCTGTGATAAGCACACCCCGCCAAAAACGCAGCTAAAACCCTAGCAAAATGAACATGCTTGTGATTTTTTGCATAAACTGGTCACTGTTTAAGTTCTCCCAAACAGTGATGCTAGTTCCCCTGTATATACAAGTAGTGATGACATACTAAAACATAGCTTCTTATCTTAATTATTTTTTTCGTGATTTTGTTGTTGTTGTTTTCGTTGTATTTATTTGGCAAACATTCCTTGTTCCTGTTTCAACCTAGGGAAATAAAAGGTGAAAAGAACACTAATTGTGTCTTCAGGAGTTTTTCCATTTGTGTCATGTGTTGTAAACACACTATAAAAGGGGCATTCACATGGTGCATTAGATTGTAATGCATTCTGGCCAGTGTCTCTGCCCTGCGACAGAAATTTAGGTTTTACAAAAACATATGAACCAAATATGAGACTGTAAGCTGTACACCACTGTTTGAAGGGCGTTTTTAACAAACATTACCTATGTATTGCTTGCCGAATAGGCTATATATAAACATATACTCATTCATGATCACGTGTTTAGATATCATCAATAATTTTTATATTTTTTGCAGCATAATCTACAATATTTTTGGTGCCAAAATTTGCGTTGCTCCTATGCCTCGTTTTACATTCTGTCCCCGGCGTCCAACGCTAAAATTCCGTCATAATCTATTACGCATCATTTTAATTTTCATTTTTAATGATGACGTATCGTTTCATTTTCATTTGTTCATTTTCATGTTTGATTAATATGCATAACGGGCTTTTATATTATGCATTTGCACGGGCATGAACAGAGACAGCGACCAAACAGTCAGTCACAAGCAGATGATTGATTTTCTTTTTATAGTGATATAGCATAGGCCACTAAAACACTGTGGCCATTGTGCCTAAAATATGAATGCAATTCTACAAAATTAGACAATTACAATTGAAATATTAGTCATCAGTATTACATGTTTATCCTACATCCTCCACCGCATCAGTCCCGATTTTTCTTTTTTTTTTTTTTTTCTTTTCCTGGTATCATCAAGGTCATCACAATTATTAGACATAAAGAAAATTCAGATACTCAGCTGCTGATGTCATTAATATGTACACTTGCCACCGGATGGTCAGGGGTGCGAAATAAAGTTACGGTAGACTTATTTTTTGGAGATATTTTTGATGAAAAGGGCCACTGTATGGATAGTGGAAGTGATTTAAGCTGGCTGAGATTTTGCCGGAAATACATTAGCACCCTCGTGTGAATATATCCCATTGGGCGTTAAAACATACAGAAACGAGTGCAAGTAACCACCTATGTGGCGGGGGGGGAGAGATTTCAGATCTGTGTATAACGACAAGGACATGAGTTTCAGTTCATTTTTTTACATTTACAGGTGTTCAGTCCACTATTTCTTGAAATTGTACAAGTTGGTGAGTGTGGGATGAGTATGACTTGGGTATCTGGATCAAATCACAGAGGAATGTCCGTGGGAACACAATGCTTTCGTTTCTGTCGGCACCAGATCTAGTTTAAATTTTAAAATGGACCTGCTGTTTGAATCCACATATTGAAGTCTGACTTTGTATTGAATTTGTACCCCCCCACCCCCCTTTCCACCAGCAGACGTCCCAAGCTTCTCGGACCCCCACATTCCTCTAGTGGCTCGCGAGATAATGCAGCGAATGATCCGGCAGTTCGCTGCTGAATATACCTCAAAAACCAGCTCTTCTCAGGACACTCCCCAGCCCAACGGCACCAAGGACCAAAGCCTGCTGAAAGCGCCCTCGCCCGCCGCGCCCCCCGCTTCTGCCGCCGCTGCCTCTGCACAGAACCCCGTCCTTAGCAAGCTTCTCATGGCCGACCAGGACTCCCCACTGGACCTCACCATCAAGAAGCCAGACCACGAAACCCTGGATCAAGGTACTGGCCCTTAGCTGTCCCAGGGATGCTGACATCCTGAATGATATCACTCATTTCATCTCCAAATATTAGATGAATTACGTCAGGGAACCATTCGACGTGTCTACATACTCTTGACCAAAATATTACCTATAATACCGCAATCTTGTGCCCTCTTCTGACTAGGGTAGACCCTATCCTGTCCAAGATGAGCTATTGGGAGGTGGAAGGATTAGCCATAGAGATTTATTTTAGGGCTCCACAATATCGCATCATGATATAATCGTGATAATATACCATCTGCGCAATTATCACCAGGGCTTTAGATGACGGGTGTAAACAATTGTCTGGACACTGGCGTTTCAGCACTATATGGACATTTACTTACGCCCACAATTTGGTAAGCAGATCAGTGGCATGTGGAATTCTGTTTACGGGGCACAGCACTTGCTACTGTTTTGGTAAATCATGGAAGTGATGAGCACTGAAGTGCGGGTGAAGAATGGGACAGACCAGCAGCCACAACATCTTTTAAAAGAGGAGGTATCGTGACTAAAGGTAAAAAGGCATCAGTGGTGTCAGTTTATATTATGACATTTTTATTAACCAAGGATATGTCAGATTTATACAGATTAAGTTTTGGGCATCACAATACCCCTCTCATTAATATTTTAGTCATACTACTTATCTGCTTACCAAATTATGGGCACAAGTAAACGTCTGTATAGTGCTGAAAAGCTGATGTCCGGCCAAATGTTTACGCCAGTAATCTGAAGCCCTGCTGATTATTGCGTATGCGCCACATAATCGCGATGTGATATCGTGCAGCCCGAGTTTATTTTAAAATATATTTAGGGATGCAGCCTTTGTGTTAAACATTTTTGTTCTTTATTTTGTTGTGTGACGTGTCATTTGGCTGTCAAAAAAGAAGCACCTACACTGCCTGCTCAGTCAGACGAAAACCTGACGATGAATAACCTGCAGATGCGGATAAAACAGAACGAAAACAGAACAAGCAAACTGTGTCTCCCTGACAGCAGAAGAGCCCTTAAAGATGGAAACCTGTACTTTAGCCTGTAATCTCGAGCTAACCACCGCCTGTGCTCTGTAATGTGCTTTTGCAGAATTGTAATTTCAAAGCAGACAGGCAACCTTTTCTGCCTTGTCTTAAAACCAGTTGTACTTAAGTTGCTGATCGAGCTGTGAGCGATGCCGGGAGGTCATTAACGCAGAATGACGCTCCAGCATGTGGACGGGCACAGCGCTGGGAGCGAAAGTACAAACCCTTACAGAACGCGCACATCAGTCTTCTGATGTGGGTGCAACGAAAAGCCAATGTACTTGGCGGAAGGTGCCTTAAAGGAAAACGGTTTCACATGTTTGTATTTGCAGGTACAGTTCAGCATATTTTGAGTGGGGGAAGTCAAATCAGTTTTCAGCTGTCCCGAGCACACCGTTCATCAAATGGTGATTTTTGTCTGAGATCCCCACCCAGCCTGGGTTCATCTAAATGCCAGCGGTGGTTCTTTGTCCTTTGTGCTTACAATGGCAGGAAATAGAATGGGGACTGAAATAGTGATTAAACAAAAGGGAGATTTTATGTCATTAGAGACCATGCTTTTACATTTGCATAAACTAGTGAAAAAGGCATCATTTTGCAGGTGGAAGTCTAATAACACAAACTATTAACATGTCATAACACAGTGCTGGTATTAATGAGTTCATTATTCTTTGCGTACTGATGTGGGACTTATGTGAATATAACATTTTGAAGCATATATCTGAAAATGAGCTTTATGCTATGTGGGCTGCAGGTTTTACATGTCAGCCCGAAGCTTTTTAAATCATGACAGCAAAGTGATTGGCGCAGCAACAGTTTACAGAAGTCTGGACTTCAGCCTTAGTGCGCTACCTGGTCGTTTCCTGCCTCATTCCGAATGCCGTCGTCATCGTCATTTTTGTTTCCGCAGATGGAGTGCTTGATCTTTCCACCAAAAGAGGTCAGAACACCGGGGGCGTCTCCCTTAAAAACTCTCATGGCTGCTCCACAGCGCCAGTAGTGAAAGGGTAAGTGGCTCCACTTTCACTTTCACTTTCATATATAGGTTTTATTTGTGCTCCACCCGACTTCATCACACCGCTGCGTTTGATAAAGAACATATGGGCTCGTGTTCATACTTTCACACTTCGCCAGCGAGAACTTATGAACTGCATAAACTTATGAACTTCAGGGAAAGGAAAAAAACATTTCTTATTTTTAGTCTGTTTGGCAGACTTTAAGTGTGTGTGTGTGGGGTGGGGGCAGAAGGAGTGTACAATTGCTGAATCACTCCCATAGGGTGTGTAAATTCTGTTTGGGTTAGAGTGTGTGATGATGGTTTCTTGTGCTTTGTTTTAAGTGGGTTAAAACAATAATAATAATAATAATAATAATAATAATAATAATAATAATAATAATAAACTGCTCGTGAAGCCCGGGGCAATTTGATATTCTTTTCCTGCCAATGAGTTTTCATGTGTTAATAATTCAGTGTCTCCCGCCGCAGGGCAATCCACAGGTCTTGTTTAGCTGCGCTACATTTTCTCTAAGGTCGCTGGAGATGTATAACCAAAAAATAAAAATCTTAGGAACTCTTACCTTGTTTTACTTCTGAAAAACTGAGCGCGTCACACATTTGCGCAGTATAATGTACGCCATATGTTTTGGAACTTTCTTTAAGGTATATATGGCTTACAAATGATCGAATTGCCCATTCTTACCAAAATACTTTGACAAACCGCTGTGGTAAAGCAGTGGTGGATTGACAATTTGTGTATTCGCCCAGTAATAATTTCTCAATGAAATGCAGCCTTCAATATTTACAGTTTTTAAACATGGTTCCGCTGCCCGCTTAAATGGTTTCCTTATTTGTAATTGGTAATTGGATTGTTTAATTGGTGATTCTCTGCTGCAAACCTCTTATTTGAAATTGGGGTGAGGAGGTCGGGGTGATTACTCTGGCTGTCTTACTGAGCATTGGTCTGCTGGGGAGACCCAAGTCAGAACTCTGCCCCAGATATGAATAAGAAGCGTGCCAGGATGCGTGCTTATTGGTGGAGAGGTCTTGCTTTTGCTTGGGTGTTCTCTTGTTTGATGAGGTCTATTCGTATGAGAACAAGCCTATTGCTGGCAATAGTGTCAGTGTTGTATTGACTTCACATACATCCCCTTGGATTTTTTTTTTAAAGGGTTTGATAGCAGTGGGAGCCTCCTATTCTAACAGAATTGTAAGTAGGCCAAATGAAGGTGGTCTGAGATTCTGCCTGTCGGAGAAAACAGCCTCTTGTGAGGAAGTAGGTGAGCAGAATCTGCTCTGGTGGCTTGGAGTGGTCTCGCTCCCACGGCCTTCTGTTCCGATGACCGTGTCAGTATTCAGGGCACCTGTAGTCTGGGGCCACTTGACCATTTTCACTCAATCATCTTAAGCTCATTTTGCCTCTTAGTCTTGGAGTGCAGGATGTATTAGCACAGACAGTGTACTTAGTATATTGGTGCTTCAGATTTACCTAGTTTTAAGTTGAAATAATAGACATGCAATTTATACAATTGTCTGTATACTACAATGTCCTCAGCAAAATAAGATTCAGACCCCTCCCGAGACGCCGTATTCTTTGGCTCACAATCTCTTTTTTAATCACCATGTTCAGGTTTTTGTATGTGTATTATTATTATTTTTTAATTTTATTCATTAATTCATTTGTTTGTTCATTTATTCATTCATTTTTTTTTCTTAATTTGCCTGATTTGAGATGGTCCCTACCTCCATACCAAAAGCTGTTCCTGGCAGGCACTCAGTGATCCAAGATGGCCGCCTGTCACGTTGTCTCCCGGCGAGCCCCAGCTCCGCCTCATCCGTCATTTTTTTAAATTGGGAAAATAACTTTTTAGTTGACCTGTTAACAAGCATTTTCTTTTTCAGGACAAGACTTAATATGTTATATGATTTAATTCTGTGACACTGAAGCTGTTCATGTGTGCGCAACGCAAGGGTTGGTGGGATTTTAGAGGAACTTGAAAGCATTTGAGTTTCCGTGAAAATAAATCACTGTTGAGCGTCATGTTGTGGCCCTGACTCTGGATCACTGTTCTGCCGTGCAGCTCTTTGCTCTACAGCAGGTAAATTCCTACTCTAAGAAATGCTCGTTCGATTTGAGCGAGGTTTGTTTTGGTGTTTCCCCTCCGTGATGATGTGTCGTACCACTTGGCTTACTCTTTTATTGCTGCACTTGTTTAGCGGTAACGTCACAGAGCTAAGCCTAATCAAACACTAATTTGTCATTTTCCCTGATATGGGTCTAGTCCTAAGACTTTCACACAAGGCTTTGCTTCACTGCAAAATGCACCCCTCCCACCCCAATCCCACCTCCTCAAACTGTACTAAAACTATTCAGCTGATCTATTCCATCCTATCCTGTGTGTGTTTTTTTTCTTCTTTTAACGTTTTGTTTTCTTTACATTTATTTTAATTTTGTATTGTTCTTCCAAACCATCTTGTGAACAGAAAAAAGAAACCAAAAATAAAAAAAATTAACAAATAAGTTGACCATTTTATTTCATTTCATTTTGTTCCCCCCACCCCTTACATTGTAAAGAAGCAAATTTTGTTAAAAGGAGAGGAAAAAAAAGTGATGTTACCTAAGCAAGGTCTTCTAGTAAAGGAGTGGCCAGCCCCCTCCCCCCCCAACCCAACCTCCACTTAAGCTGTGCAAGCTTTGCTTACACCAGTTTCCTTCCATTCAACTAGGCGTCCCATGAGAGCAGACCACAGCTTTCAAGATGGAGACGAGGACGGGCCGCCTCCGAGAAGCTTTCAGGACGGGACGAGGGAGAATTACAGCAACTGCGGCTCGCTGAAGCCCCCGCTAGCTCGCTCGCTGTTGATCAAAGAGGGCATTCTGGCCCATAAGCAGCGCCTGCTCCAGCCTGGCATCTCCCTCGGTCAGCCGGAGGTGGCAGGGCTGCCTAACCACGGGCAGCACCCCCTGCTCCCCAGGGACGGCTCCTCCTGGGTCAAACCGCACCTCGACGGCCTCCTCAAGCTAAAGGCCAACAGTGCCCTCAGCGACCTGAAGGACTTGCCGCTTTTTCTGGAGAACTCGAGCACCCCGCCGAAAGGCTCGGCTACTCCGAAGATGCAGGAGACTAAGAAGGAGCAGGGGCACTCCCCCCCCGTAGACCTAAAGATACCCCAGGTGCGGGGCATGGACTTGTCCTGGGACTCCCACGCATCCGATCTGTACGGCTACGGCTCCCTGGTGGTGGCGCCACACCCCGAGAACGCGCTGAGCAAGAAGTTAAGGGCCATCCTGCCCAAGCAGCATCGCCGCGGGGCCCTGGGTGGCATCCTGGACGGGTCGTCAGACTTCTGGGGTTCTGACGTGGAGCAGTCGACATCCGGGCAGCAGTACCCGACCTCGGACGCTGAAGGGGATCCCAGCTCGAAGCAGCCGCGGAAGAAGCGGGGCCGCTACCGCCAGTACAACAGCGAGATCCTGGAGGAGGCCATTTCCGTGGTGATGAACGGGAAGATGAGCGTGTCAAAGGCGCAGAACATCTACGGCATCCCCCACAGCACGCTGGAGTACAAGGTGAAAGAGCGCCTGGGCACGCTGAAGAACCCTCCAAAGAAGAAGATGAAACTGATGCGGATGGAAGGGCAGGATTCTGCGGCAGAGGCTGACCCCGCCCCCAAGGAGGAGGAGCCACAGGGGGCTTCTGAGACGAAGGATGAGTAAAGCAAAAAAAAACAAAAAAAAAAAACAAACAAAAGATGGACGGGGCTTCAGTTGTGCCAATTCACTTTGCAGTATCTGGGTCAGCACAAACGCAGGGATTTAAAGAGGAAAAGGAGAGAAAGAGAGGGGAATATCTGCTCATTTCTGCAGCGGGTGCTCTGACTCTGTGTGGACAGTCACCAAAAGTTGCAAAGGAAATGCATTGAAGCCATGCATTACGTGAGACCATACGAAAGGTTTTGTAAAGCAAAATGAGTCACACTCCTCCCCCTCCCAACGCCCCACTGATTCTCGGAACTTGCAGTGGACAAATATTCTGATCTGTGGACAGGAGGATGGGGGGGGATTAATTCCTAGAACAAAACACAAATATTTTTAAGTCCTTCTGATGCCCTCTCTCTCTCTCTCTCTCTCTCTCAAGAATTAGATTATAAATTTCAGATAGGAAATTGGTAAGCCGATGGATTGTGTTTAAACAAACCAATCTGGAATCATGCTCGATACATTTCACCAGGGATTCTCTACACCGATTTTTTTAAACAGTTTTTTTTTTTTTAAAGGTCGACTGCTGAGGTTTATCTGTACAACATCACTTTTATTTTCTTTCTTTTAATATATTATGCTTCTTAAGGAAACACATTTTAATGACATGTACACATAGAAACACACTACACAAAAGCATTCAGGGATGCACATTGACTTTTGTTTTCTCTTCTGTTTCGTTCGCTTTCGTTTGCACTACATGTTTGCTCTTGCGCTTGGTGATGCTCGCCAGACTTCTTGAGCTCAAACGCTCCCGGCAGATCTTATTACCTCATCACTGCTATCTCGGCACTCTGCACTTAAGGTCTGCTGGATACATTTCTCTGTCGTTTCCTGGTGGGCGACAACTTTTTTCACTTTTACCTCTTCTCTGAGTTGGGGGGGGGGGGTGTTCACTAACTTGAATCACACTAACGTGACATGTTTGCCATTTTTAAGTCACCATTTTAGCGAGCGATGGTGCGCTATGGATGATGAATTTTAAACTTAAGTTCTCTCCTCCCCCAACAGTTGTTTGTGTACATTTATAGTGGGATGGGGTGGATTGAATTTAATGTTATAGATGCGTACACTGACTTAAAGCCAATGTTCATTTTAGAATATTTTCCTTTTCAACTCAGGGTAACTGAGAGAGATTTATTCTATATTACAATGCTTTTAAAACAGACTTTTTCTGCAGGACTTAAGGGCAATGTATCAGTTTTCTATAACTTTGTTTTTTTTTTCTTTCCTTTAGGATGGGGTGGGGTTATATGGGTTTGAGGCAGAGCCCTGGTGTAAAAAAAAAGTGTAAAATGTAGGAAAAGTGAGCTGATGGGCAAAAGGCAGTTGGGGTGGGGTCAGTTGTCAGTGTGTACATTTGTGAAAAAAATAGCACTTTTTAAAAAAAAATTTAAAAAAAGGATGTCTGTTAGGGGTAGTCGGATGGGGGGGGCAGGGTGAGTATAACTCAAAAGCTTTAGTGGCTGAACACGTGATAGAAAGCTGCCGCTCAAACCCAAACGCTCTTGCTTTCGATTACCTCTTCCACCTGCGCGAGCAGACGGACGAGCTGCTGAGTTCAGTGTAGCCTCCGTCAGTGGGGAACCGGCGCAGGTGGAGATCGCCTGGGTGACGTGTCACAGAACCCCTTGTTTAGCAAAATAAGGTCTTGGGATTTCACTATTTTCCATTTATTATTTGGAAGGGAACGGCATAACTCGCAGGACTCGTATTACCTTAAATATACTGGCTGTAACACTGCCTGGTGCTCACTCAGTCTGAAGCAGGGGGGGAGTGTGTATAAAGAAGCTGTCACACATCTAATCTCAGAACTATAACAGTCTTTGCGATGTGCGTTTTTACTTGTTTTTAACCAAATGGCATGCACCACTCTGGCACAGGAAAAATCCATCATAGCATAGTACTTTAGCTACTGCTTAAATGTTTGCAAATCAGTGGCACGGAGCCAGTTTTCTGGGTTACTAACTGTTTTACAGTCCTGCTTGGGTTTGTCAAGTGCCAGTCCCGTTCCTCACCAAGTCAGGAACATTCATTTGGCTGCTAAACACACATGAAATGCATAAAACCACACGCACATGCATTTTCGCTGTCCAGTTTGAGATTTTTTTAAATCATCTTGCCTAAATATTTATTGCTGTGTATTTTTAAAGCACTTGGCTGTGTCAGATTTTGTTGTGCGTGCAGAAGTGCGATAAATGTTGAATTTTTGAGACTGGAACTCATTCTGAGGGGTTATTTTATTTGTGCCCTTTTGTTTAATGTACACAATTACAAATATTTATTTTAGATGCTTCAGAACTTAAGTCGTATGTATACGTAGTAATGACACTTTTTACAAAATATTTCCCAGGTGCAGTTGCACTTAAATGCTCCTTCTGAGTGTGCGACGAAATGGCGCTTCTTCCATAGGGGCTGTGGTAGAGAGATCCACTCTTTTCAGCTAGGGAGAAAGTTTAAAACATAAAAACCCCAACACACGAACCCACAATGCTTGACAGTGCCTCACCTGTGCCGAATCCCCTCCAGTTAGCCAGCGTCTGTGTCATCGTGCCACTGTTTTCCAAACGGAGCAGCTACCAAAGTCTGCTCTTTGGTGTACTGATACCTTCGATATGTAAGTCTACCTAAAAACTCCCGTAATCTGGTGCATGTCTTTATTTTCTTCAGTCTTACCTGTGGATTAACAGATTCCCCTGTCCACAAAAAAACAACTCCTCCGTCCTGTCTGCCTCGCAGGGCATTTATTTATCACATGAATGCAATGATCAACAAAAAGAAAAAAGAAAACTACAGCCTAACGATGTTTTCACATAAAACCGACTGTTCCCCCCCCTCCCTTGGTGTTTTTGGATGAACACGCACTTGTAGCCTTTCAAACCCAGCTCAGGATAGCTGCAGGGTGCTGCGGTATTGGTTGGTTAGAGAATGCAGACTTGACTACCTGTACTACATAGGGAAAAAAATGTTCGTAAACTTGGACTGCAGTGTCCAAGGCCTATACCTCAGTTTCGGAATATACTCTTCCGTGCCTCTTACTGGACTCCCACTCAGGAGCGTCTGAGGAAGGGAAACTTGATACTCTGGGAAATTTTAGATTCCTCCTCCTCCTCCGTTGGGCTTTTATCCATTTGTTTTATCTATTGTTCACCTCTGTCTTTTGGAGGTAATTTTTTTGTCTGGCTGACCAATATTTGCACCCTGCTTATTCAGGTATTTCCACAAGGACCAACCTCAGTGAGCCTTGATGTGAAAAATGGCAGCCGATTCAAAAGAGCGATTTTGCTTGGTCTGTTCAGGGCCTGTTGAGGTGCAGGTTCAAAGTCGATGCTCTGTCATGGTTTCCTAGAATGGATTTTGGCTGTCGCTAGAGAAGCAACATCACATTCAGGGGCTCGGTCATAACGATATATCTGGGATATCCGCTTTGGGAGATGAGGAACGTAACGGCAGGAGTTTGGACAGGTGGAAATGTTAATTCTCAGCCATTCACTCCTCACCCTTGTTCAACATTGCATTCCAGAAAAAAAAGAAGATATTTTTTTTTCCTGACATCTTTATCTAATTCATTTTTTTTTCGCTTGCTGATATCTTGTGAGATTGTAACTAAACCAATGCGAAAACCTCAGTTTATAGTAACTGTGTGCCATCTTCACTAAATGGCACCTAATACTTTCATAAAACTTTGCCATGCTTTTTGATCTTTGTGTGTATGTGTGTGTGTTTGTGCGTGTATGTGTGTTTTCTATAGGCTGCATATCTGATCAACAGTTATACCTCAGGATATACCATACTGGAGCAGCTGATTGTACACATGCTAATAACACAGATCAGGATTTTTCTTAAAGTTAGTTTTATTTGTAGGTTTATACAAATTTTTTTTTTTTACATATACGTAGTAACCCCTGGCCTTTGAGTCAAACCTACTGTCTTTTGCGAGCACATGGTCTTAAAGGAACATAGCACACACATCTGACGCAACACACAAATTTAAGTAGTTTGTGTGCCTTTATGAACCATCAGGTTTTAAAATTTATCCACAAAAATTTTGGCGCTTCCTGTAATCAGGATTCTACAGAAAAAAAGTTTATTTGCAGTTAATTTACTGGTATCGGTTACGCATTCGCACCAGGTTTAAAACCAGTAGCATTCTGTTTAATTTCTGTTTAGCACTAAGGTTTAAGATCCACGTACATGTGTTGTCCCATCATTCCATGTTTCTGCTGACTCAGTCTGCTGAAAACACCTAAGATGGTAGGAGTGTTGTTAAGCTGAAGCCTGGTATTGTGTTGGCAGTGTTTTGGTTGGAGTTAAAGGCAGAGGGCGCACCACACGGTAGGTCAGAGCTGCTGCATTTTAGGCTGAGGTTCAGTCCTGGGGGTGTGTCTTGTATGACAAGGCCAAGCCCTTGTTTTCAGGCATAAAGCAGACACACCTAACCCTTAGTCAAGAGCTAAGATCAGGTGCTGGTGCTATTTCATGGGTTCGCTTTTTGCCCTTTCAGATCTGATGTTTTAGTAGGTGCAGGAGGTGTATTGTAATGTCTGTTTAAGGTAATGGAACTATGCATTGAGAAAGTGGCATCGAGAGATGACTCTTCAGGAGAGGACTGTCGTTTGTCTTGGCTGTCTGCAGCGATCTCCTGTTTAAAGCCAATGTTTAGGTTTTTGACTTGTTTTTCAAACGCGGTGTACTTAACGAAGAATCTCTGTGCATCATGCAGTTCTGCTGGCACTGAAATCTAACCTGAAGCCCTAGATGCAATTTGGCTGATGAAATCAGGAAGAGGGAAAATAAAACGAGGTGTGTTAGGATTCTAAAGCATGAGTATGTCACACAAAAATGATTTGATGGATTTTTTTTTTATTAATATTATTATGAAGTGGAGAGGGAGAAAATATTTTTTCTTTATTTCAACGATCTGTAAACCACTTACAGAAGATTCCACCCCAAGAACCTGGAAATTGGGACTTATACCCATAGCCATCAAAACACCATAACAGTGAAATATTCTGCATTTTTGTCAACTCTAAAAATTTTGGGAAATGTATTGCGTAGGATAAATTTGGAGTGCATTTTTTTTTTTTTTTGCGAACAGAAAGAGGGAGTGAAAAAGTGGAGATATGTGTCCTTTAAATGTAAACATCCTTAATAACGAACAGTTGTGCTATTGGCTTTGAAAGGGCTGCTCAGTGTGTTGCCATGACAATCGTGCAGCATTTTTCACAGGTAAAGGTGTGCCTATCCTTTAAGAGCATTTTTTGTTCCTCTAGAAATAGACAAAAGGCTTTTTCTAAGGTGGTTTTTATCAAAGCATAATTTTGTAGCATGCCCGCCCCCCAAGGTTTGTCTGCCATTTTCCAGTGACAATACAGTATAGCATGCGTGTTTGTCTGGGGCTGGCTGTTCATGGTTTTATATACGTCTAATATAGTCCCTGTGAACAGAATGAATGCGATATATTTTTATCATGGCTCTTAATTCCAGGTGGCTTGTGAACGCTGCCTGTGGCAAGAATCATGTACTTTGTCCTCTCGTCCCTTCCCTACATAAAGTACAGTAATTTGTTAGGAAAAATACATTACAGTAAAACTATGACATTAGCATGATTTACTTTGGGTGGGGGGAGGGGTAAGGTAATTATAATAATTAGATTTTTTTTTTTTATTAAAACTACCTCAGCCTGACTTTGTTGTGACAGATAAGTATGTGAAAGGGAGTCTATGTCAGAAGTGCTCTCGTTTTTTCCTTTAATATCCTCCAGTCCTGTGATGTGTAAGTTCCGTTGGTTTATCCCCCAGCCTGTGTTCCTTTGGTCGGTAGTTTTGATTTGGTAGCAGATTTTGAATCCTCGCGACCGGAAGCTGTGTTGGAAGGGGTGAGCCGCCTCGCGCTCCCTCTAAATCGCGCCGATTGTCACAGAAACTAGTTACTGTCATGAAGTTTGAGCTGTTTTCGGGACACGTCTTTCGAGGTTTGATCCCAGATATTGGTGGAAGGCATCACGATGGGGAAAGTTATATAAATATCGGATGTTTTCCCCCGTTCCTTTGTCTGACCACATTAAGAGAAGCTTCTAATTATTTAACAAGCACACACCTTTTATGTGGGTTAAGATGCATGTGTTTTGATTGCAGTAAATATCTCACCTTCAATTATGATTTCCAGAATACGGTCTTTGAATTAATGTCGTCTTAAAAATTCTGCGGGCGTGGTATGTCTGTGGTTTACTCCGCACGTGGTCAAAGCTAACAAGTTTTTTTTTTTTTTTTTTAATTGAGCCATTTTCACCCTCAAGCTGAGAAAATGAAGGAACCGTGTTTTTTTTCTTCTCAATAATACTTTCTTGTCTAACATCACCACCACCAGACGGCTCCGCCATGCCGCATCTTACGTCCTTATTCACCCCTGGCACTTTACGACGTTTTGCTCGGAGCACCTTTGCTCCCGTAATGAAAGGCAGCCGGTAACAACATGTTGGGAGTTTTGCGATCTTTAGCGTCAGATGCCACGTTTTGTGAGACGATTTTCTGCTGTGCCGTTGTCAGTCCTCCGGGTTTGATGTTACCCGTAATGTAACTTGAACGTACGCATGCGCGCACGTGTAATACTCACACGTTGAATACTCCCACATGTGTACCCGTTAGTTCAGCAAGACTGTCTTACGAACCTCTACCCCACACGTTATTCTGGCCAAAGGCAAACAGTAGTTCATAAACGGTTTAAACTTTATATATGAAAGGCTGTCTTTCCGTGACTGTACCAATTATATATAAGTTCAGCCAAATATCTTTTTCAGTGCTTTATAAACAGCGAGGATTGTAAAAGGATTGTAAAATCACTGAAGCTCGATTAATTAAAACAATACAACGCACTATACCTCAGAAAAAAAGCCTGTGTGGATCCTGACAGCATCCAATCATAATCTTCAGTCTTGCATGGCTGTTCACTTTTTCTCTGGAATCACCCTTGTTCACTAGTTATATTCCAGCTTTTCTAATTAGAGGATAGATTGGTGTGTCATGTTGTGTTGCAGGCTTTTGAATATTTATGACTACATATATTATTACTCCAAACTTAGTCTGTTCCTTTTTCTTCTCTCCCTGACAGATACATCCTGGGTACTAATTCTCAAAAATTGAAGTTTTTACTTAATAAACTACATTAATCAAGCCACAGATGTCTGTAGCAAATACTGTCCTAATTTCTATGTTTCACTGAATGTACAAGAAAAGGGTCTTAGCATTAAAAGAAAATCTGCATCTTACATTCTTAAAAAAACATTTATATATAAATATATACTGACACATACACACTTTACATTGTATATATTTAGTTACTAAAATATACTCTTAGTGGGAGGGATACAACTTTTCAACTGTATTTAATTCAGGGAATAAGAAATAGTATATTAGTCTATCCCTCTTTTTTGGGCAAGTCTGTTTCCTCTTTGCAGTCTTTGTCCCAACCGAGTTGGGACGGATGGTTTTAGCGACCAAGGTTAACATGAAGAATCTGCTTTGTTAAAGTACTCTCTGAATACATGGGCAGCGGGCTGAATTTTCTAACACTGTACAGACGGTATATTTATGAAAGTTATTCATTTTTTTTTTTTTCCTTTTTCTCTCAATGGTCGTGTATAGTACTAGTCAAGTATTGCAACTACCCGTTCCCTGTCTGACTTGCAGACAAGGTGTAAATAAGGCTCTTAAGAAATTGTCTGTTTGCCAATAGGTAACCTTTTTAAACATTTGAAATGTAAGCAAAATGTTTTAACTACTGCATTTGTCAATGTTATCAATTACTTTTGTCCCTCATGTTCTTAGGATGGGGAAAAACAGGTGTATTTTGATTTTTATTTTGCATGTGAGCCAGTGTTTTGGATCAGAGAGAATACTTATCTCGTATTGAGCTACTGTGAGACATTTTGATTTAATGTCTATGGGGAATGTTGGAAACACTGGAAATTATGCAAGACAAAAACCTGTCACTTTGACAGACTAGGAGACTTAAAAATGACATGAGCCATTTGCTAAGAATTAGGACACCCAAGATATAGTATGTATCTCTGGCGCTGCTGTTTCTTAGCTTAGGCATAAGCTTTTAAAAATTTGTGTATAGTTTAATAACAATGTGCACGTATGTGTGCGTGTGCGTATGTATGCGTGTGTGCATCCGTGTTTTGTCAGTCTTTGTCGCTATCATGTTTCCCAATTCCACTTTATGCTTGTAACTCCATTCTTCATCGTGGCTTTCCTTCCCCCGAAAAAGTCCATAGATTCGATGTTTTGTACAGGTTTAAGGCTCTGGCTTATCTCTGTAAGTAAGAAGACAAAAGGAACCCTCAGGGACGAGTTACATACACTGCTCTAACTCAATTCAGGTACTTTCTCGAGATTCTGAGGCCTAGCAGTGACTTCTGTTTGTTTTCTTTTCTTTTTGTTTGTTTTTTTTATTTCTTAGGTTAACCAAATTAATCTCAACGTAAAAGGACAAGTTGCCATTTTTTGTTAATGTTATATCCTTTTATATGCGTAGGTGTGTGTGTTTTTAATAGATGCATGCGTGCATTTGTACACACAGACCTGCCACAAAACCATGATGAATGTCAATTTAAAACTCAGTTTGGGTTAGGTGTTGGCCAACTGTGTTTGTATTTTTTTTTTGTTTTTTTTTTTTTTCTGAGCTGCATTTCGATTCTCCAGCACACCGTGCCTCCGATCGCCAATGCTGTGGCATTCCTTTCTTTAACCGCCGCTAAACGGATCGGTGTGAGGCTGCTTTTCTGGGCGTTTGTCGCATTTGTAGAACATATAAGTGTCTCCTGCTGTGAAGAGTGCTTTGGTTTGGAGGACCTGACCACAAGTGGTGTATGGTGATGTCTTTGGCCTTTGGCAAGATTTGGTTTGGTCCCATGTGAATAAAAAACGACAGATTTGCCCCAGACTGTTATCCGTCCAAGGTTTTTCTTTATTTTGTGGCTTGTTGTTGTTGTTGTTATTGTTGTTATTATTATTATTATTATTATTATTATTATTATTGTTGTTATTATTATTATTGTTATTATTCCACCCTTCAGCCATTTAAAATACTGTATGGTGGCACCTTTGGCCGTTAAAGAAATGAAGCTACGAACTGTGTAGTAGTCTTACGTTCAGAGAGTGATGGGGTTTTGTACAGAAACTGACAGATTTTTTTTTTTTTTTTGTCACTTTGTGAAAATATATCTACAATTGGATGTTTTTCCATATGGAATCAAAGTTCTCTGAGATTTTAATGGTTTGTATCAAAATGATTGATTTTATAGCAAAATGAGAAAACAGTCCCCGCCCCCCCCATATTTCTATAGATTGGTCAAGGGGACCATCACTCTCTATCTTTGTTTCTTAACTTTAGCTTGATTCTTCTGTGGTGCTGGTTTAAAAAATATTTTGTTCAGATAGTGGCAGTTATGTGTTTTTGAACGTAAAGAAATGAATGTGTGGAGGACTTTAAAAAAAAAAAAACAAAAAAAAACGGCTGTGGTCAGCAACAACTGAACTCTATGTACTTAACCCCTCCCCCCCTTTGTTTTTGGGTAATTGTGGTATCTCCATTCTGATATACCTCATTCCTTACATTTGACTGACAAGTTCATAAGAAAAAAAATGACCCTCGTCTCAGTAATTCAGATGATCAAAAGCAGGCACTCCATAACCTTAATGGACCTCATTTCAATATTTTTACCGTTTACAGTTTGTCAGGATTGTATAATTTAATGTTTTTCTTGTACTGTAGTTTTATTTAAGTACATTTTTTGTACTGTGTCGGTTGGATTTTTATTCTAGGCTATGATTGTCTATGTGGTAGAGCACTTAAAGGATCACAATAATTTATGTTGGTTTGATTGCACTATTTGTTAACTGTTTTGAATGCAAAATCTGATTTACAACTGGACTAATGAAAAACATGTCTCCTAATGTATGTAATTTTAAAATAAAATTTGATTTCCATGGTCTTTATTTTGCATTGAACGTCAGGCAAAGCTGATTAATTCCGTCTTTTGTGCATGTGTAAGATTTTACTGGTTATGTTGTATTCTATTAGAAGAAAAAAAACGCCATTTTCGCAACACATTTCAGCTGTAATGTTGTGTAAGGTAGAATTCAATGGATGCTAGAATATCTTCTTTTCAAAACCACTATTCTTCTAATAAATTTTGTTGTGAAAATATTTTTGTGGTCCTTTTTGTTTAATTTTTTGGCGTGTTTCGTTTTTTGAATGAGGCCTAAAATTTTTTAAATTATTTTTTTTAAGCAAGGTTTTCATATTTAAATTAGTTGGCAATTTCCTGGATGTCTTTCTACCCACAGGGTATCAGATCCCCCCTCCATTCCCAGTTCAAACTCTTATAAGAACCATAAAACATCCCAAATTTAGTGTGTGTACTGTTTATTTTGATCTGCCGTTATCTGCCCTGCCTTCGCTAACACAGAGAACATGGATCCAGGAGTACTTTAGCTAATGTGCTGAAAGATACTTTAGTGATTTAAGAAAACTTTAGTTACACTGATATAAGGTTTAGTGGTGTCCCCTTTATGGTGAGAGAACCTGTTAATATATTATGAAACGCCTAATTTTCCTGCCCCAAGTACTTTAAGGCTATGCTACTGGTAGATGGATAGGGTCATTTTTTGGAGCGTTGTAAAGCAGATACGTAAGTCTTTCATTAACATATACTCAATAATACTAAAGTCCTTACATGCCCTAACTCTTGACGGAAGAGATGGAAAAATTGTATGAATATGCATAGAAATTGATTGTACATTATTTGCAGGTATTAAAAGGTGAGTAAATCTTCCTGGAGATATGTTCGTAAACATGGTAGAATTATTGTGCAGCTGTCCGCTTTGTAAGCCATTGGTTTTGAGTGTAAGTCATGGTGACCAGACTTTAGTTTGGCCTTTATGTTTGATGTTGGCACCTTCCATGATTACCATGTGTCTAGCTATGTGGGGTGTATGTTAAATATCTATCTGTCAAAACTAACTTTGGGAGCTTCTTTGAGGAATGGTATACATCACTTGTGTCAAGTTTTCCACCTGGTACTCAAATTCTCACACTGAGCTTCAGTTTGTTTCCATTTCTGTGTTTGTGTTTCAGTGACTTCCAGAATTTGAGCCCTGAGAAAGCGAGGGATCTGCAGTCTGTGTCATCCCTGAAGCAGTTCATGGCCAAACTGTGTCCTCATCATCAGAGGCAGATTGTTAATGCTCTGGAGTTCCTGCAAACTGAAGTCAGTGCCCTGAACACCCCATGTTCTCTGAAATCACCTGCTGGTACTCTAGCCTTGGAGGAAACTGTAGTGATGGACTCTGGCCCCATGTCTAAGTCAAGAGACATTGTGGACCTCTCCACTGCTGAAGCTATGCTGGTGCCTGGTGTCTCAGCTCCTCAGGCTTGCTCTAGTCCAACTCCTCAGCAGGTAGACACACAGATCTCTGAGCCTTTAAAACATCTGTCTCCCATAGATTTTATGGATCAAGGAGGCATGCAACTTAATGAGCAGGCAGAAGGAGATCCTGGCTGTAATGTGCTCAGTGATGTGAAGAACTCTTTGGTCGGGCTTTCAAACTCCAATCACACTTTGGTTGGCATTTTGGAGGATCATCAGTGCAATTCTAAAGCCTCTTCAGACCAGAGCACAGAACCACTCCACACAGCATGTGACCCTTTTGACTGCCCTATGGAAAGCAGTTGCCAAGGAGATGCCAAAGATTTGCTCACAAACCCTAATCCAGTCAAAAGGACCTCAAAGACCATTTCGCCGGCATCTCCCAGGACAGCTAGAAAAAGTTGTAGAGGACCTCATGCTCAAACCAAGGACTCTTCTATTCGACAGGTGATAAATGACCCTGATGTTAATTATGACATTGTGTATATTAGTAAACCCATAACGGAGATTGAGCTTGAACCGAAGAAACACATATCCCCACGTCGCACTGCTCGGAAGAGCACTAGAGGCTACAAGTCTGTTGAGGACTTTTTGGAACTGAGAACTGTTCGTACACTTGCTAGAAAGTCTTCAGAAATCCAGAGAAATGGCAATTGTCCTGCTCCAGTGGCAGAGGTTGAAACTGTGACCCCCAAACAGGCACTTTCCAAGCCTGATGGTATCCCACCCGTGGATGTACCATTTGTCGGTGGTTGTGGAGAGACTGCCGGTGAAGGAGCACCTGTCGAGAAAGGAGTTGAAACCAAACATACCGGAGATGGTGTAACAGAGGGGTCGGAAGCAGAGCCAACTGTAGAAACTAGTCAGACAGATCAGCCAAGACCCAGAGGGCTGACGCCATCTTGTCCGCAAGGAGACGAATCTCAGCCTAGTGTGGAATGCGATCCAATGGGACAGGCTTCACCTAGAGGAGACGTGTTATCCTGCCTTTACGCGGATGAATCACAGCTCAGAGTAACGACTAATGAAACGGGATCGCTTCAACCTGAAGGTGAGAAATATGTCTCTTCTCAGGAGTCAGAGTTAGTACCAGAAGAGAATCTTATACTGGATTTTGTCCCAGACCGTAAAAGCAAGGATGAGGGCTCTGAAAAACACAAAAAGGAAACTGGCATCCTGCTTTCTGCTCAGCCAGTGAGCGTGACAAAGCAAGCACAAGACAATTCGGTGCCCTCGAACATCACTGATGCCAGTGAATCCATACCAGCTGTAGCACCAGAGGAAGATCCCTTCCTTATCAGGCCAGTTACAGCTTTAGATGGAAGATCTCAAGCAACACTGGAAGAAGATTGTGCTGATGTAGAAGACATTAGCTCATGTAGTGAAGTGCAAGTGACAATTTTGCATCAGTCAGAGAACGAGGAGTTGAACATGCTGACGACATGCCTTGGAAACAATACAGAGCCTGTAGCAGCTGAAGAGCAACAAGATGCTGAAACGGAGGTCACAAGCGAAAAAGATGACACTGTGGAGAAGCTCCGGTCAGTGATAGACTCTGCTCTAAGAGATGATGTGAGCGAGCCCAAATTTCAAGAAATGATTGTATGTAACATCCCAGAAAAAAGTCAAAGCTTAAAAGAGAATGGCAGTAAAAATTCCGATCGATGTTTGCGAAGTAGAGCCCAAATAAGAGCGTGTGAATCCGTAACACTTTCTAGAACCGTCAAGAAAACTTCTAGTTCTTTTAAAGGTTTTCAAGAAAATGATCCTGAAAGTACTGCATCTGAACAGTCACAGAAAAGCAGTGCTACCCGAACAGTACCATCTGATTGTTTGCCCACTGCCTTTGATAAGACAGTTCTGGAAAGTGCTGAGGTTCCTATAAATAAAAGTCAAGCTTCAGACTCCATATCCAATGATTGCAACGTGGAAGACAACAGGGTACAAACAAGACAAAACTACAAATCTGTGTCTCATGAGGAACCTGGGAAGAATGGGGGCATTGAGTCCATCAGTACGATTGATGGTACAAATTTACAAAAAAGGGAAGCAAATATCTCTGAAGAAATTGTAGTTGCGACTGATTCAGTGAAAAGTGAAATTCCCGACCTTGGCAATAATGTAGCTTCTGAAGGGGTTTCTTTGGAAGATGTGCCCGTGAGGAGAGAGAGTAAACGAATAGCTAAATCCGTTAATTCTGGTATCTTAAATCAATCCAGTCAAGTGGTTCTTAGATCTCAGTCTTCAAAGACTCCTGGAAGACCAGGGGAAATCTCTGCAGACAAGACAAATGAACGCAGACATGTTGGCTGTTCTGTCAAAGCAACAATAGGAAAAGGCTTACAACCACAGAAAAGTGTTTCAGATTCTTCTGGAATCCAGAGCCTTGAAGGAACTGCAGAAAACTCTCCAAAGTTTTTGGAAGCTCTGAGGGGAGAAGAGACTCAGCAGCTAATCGCTAAGTTAAATACCAGGTACGACAAGATGCAGAAGGGATGGATCCAACTAGACAAAGATGGGCAGGCAATTTCAAAGCCACGGAACAAAGCAGACCGGCTGAAAGATATATGGAAGAGCAAACGGAGGTCGCGGAAGCCGAAATTTTGCGATGGGCAAAAATACTCTCCAGTACAGATGCTCTTCATGAAGACATTTGACCTTGCTACAGTCTGTCACTGGTTTTTACAATCTACTGAAACAAGGTCACTTGTCATTGTTAAAAAGGTCAATACGCGCCTCCCATCTGAAACTCAGCTTGGTTTTTATGGTTCCTCTGGTTTGGCAGGTAACTCCCGAGCTCTCTTCCCTAGCTTACAAGCTGAACGTTTGAAAAAGCATCTAAAAAAGTTTCCTGTTGCTTCCCCAGTCAAAAGCAACCTCAAGAACCAGCAGCTCATAGCTAAGACCCGGGAGCACAGTGGCTTTTCTGGCAAGGAGTCGGTAAAGATGGAATTGACAACTGCTACACGAATCTCCACTAAACCCAATCCCCAGCATCCACCATCCCGCTCACAGGCTGCAGCAAGTGCTAATCTCCCTGCTAGGTCCCGGATTCTAAGGAAATATTCCAACATCCGAGAGAAACTGCAAGGACAACGACAGAAACTCCAGCCTGGCAAAAACACCTCTATGAAAACTGTACTCTCGCCACAGCCCAAAATAAAATCTCATCCCCAGGCATTAAAAAAGACTTCACAAGATAGTAAATTTAAAAAGAACGGAGACAAGAAAGTGAAGACGCCAATGACCCCTTCTAGTAAAAAGCAGCTTGCTAGTGATGTCGGTCATGGAAAACAGGCTAAAAGCAGAAGTGACAGATTGTTGATAGATGGCAAAGATGACAAGATGCCGGCCAGGACCGCTCCATCATCACGATCGGTTGCAAAACTGCCTTCGTCAGTAACTTCAAAATCCAAAGGTAAAGCTGAAGATCAAATGGCGGCAAGCAAAAAGGCAAATGTCTGTGGGGGGCAAAAAATGAATCCAGTGAAGATGAGCTCTAGAGATCCAAAAGAACTGAAGAAACAAGGTGACAGTAGCATCAAAGAGATCGGGTGCGTCAAACAAACGAAAGTGGATGTGGCACCATCTCCCTCAAAGGCCCAAGTGCTTACTAGGTCACAACGGAAGATGGAGGCCATGCCAACACGGACTGCACCCGCGAAACCTGACCGAAAACGTACCTCAACTGCAGAGCCTCCTCCATTTCCAGCCAAAATGACCAGAAAATCTCTGTCAAAAACAGAATCCTGCCCAACAGCAGAAAATGGACTCCTGCTGTGATCAACAGGAGACGGTCAACAAAGGCATGGATTGTTTTGTAAGAAAATAGTTAAACTATCGGGAAGCGTTGTATTCTTGCAAAGAAACAGATACAGATTTTGTGTGTGTGTGTGTTTTTTTTTTTTTTTTTTTTTTTTTTTTTTTTTGTGTTTTCACAGTTTGCTTAATCTTTCAAAGCTGTAAAACAGTAGGATAGTAGCAATAGATTACAGGGAATTTTTAAATTTTAAAACCTGTTGTGATTTTGGAATGCTTGCTAATGTTGAGCATTGGTGAATGTTTATAAGTGAATTTTGCTGTTAAAATGTAAAAAAATATTATGTTCCTTTATTGCACACTTCTTGGAATCATTAGAGATTGCATTGAGGAGACTGTATCTGGTGCCTTAACGATGTATTTCGGATGATATTGTGTGTTGCTGAAGATGCTGGCAGATTTTTGTTTTCATTTGTTGCACACATTTATTGTAGATGGACCTAGAAAATGGTGTCCATACAGAGAATCCTTTGTGGAGTTGCCTCTTTCTGATATTGTGGCATGTTGGATATTTTTCATTTAAACGTTATTGAAGTAACATTTTAAAATCTTGTACCTTCAGAATATTCAGGTTAGTTTTTTCCTTCTTCAAATTTTCTGGAATTTGTCGAAAACTGGGGGGAGGGGTGCTGATTATTATTCAATCACAATTATGTAAGTGACCCAAGAGGTATTTTATAATGTAATAATGTCCGTAGCAGTTGTTTCCAGTGTGCCAGTCAGAGCAGCGTTTCATGGAATGACCGTGTGACACAATCCTTTGTTTCTTTGGGTTTATTTATTTTGTTATTATTTCAAAATAATTTAGCTTGGCATTAAGGTCATTGTTTTGTTTAAGATTAGCCCTGGCTGGCCCTTTCTTTCCTTGCATATTTATTATTTTGTTCCTCGTGTAGGTGTTGAGCCAGATGGGGGAAAAAAAATAGAAAATTCTTAACTGTGTATGTAATCGGCTGTGAAGAGTGTGCAAACCCTCCAGTTAACAACGGATGCCGTTTGAGGTCTTTGCTAGTGCTTTTGTAATTTACTTAGTCTTCCGACAATTTAGTTTGGTAACCAGGGAATTCAAAGTTAATAATTTGAAGATGGCTAATTGTCAAACATTTTTTTTTTCCCTCCGTTTTGAAGCTTGCAGACAATGTCAAGCGCTTGGTCTTCAGTGGAATGCTGTAGGGCCTGTTTTTGTCCCTTGATAAAAAAAAAAAAATGTTAGATTCTTCTTTGTCTGTGTGTCTGTGTTTGTGTGCGCGTGTGCACTCGTGCATCTGTGTGCGCATGTGTGTGTGCGAGAGAGAGACCCAGGCATCTCGGGGAGAGAAGAAAAGATTCAGTGTCCCATAAAATTCTTGGCTGTGAGACTGTCGTACTGGAACCATTTGTTAATATACAAAACTTAATGGGGAGGGTGTAGATGGTTCATACAGAGGTCAGTAGGCATATCTCTAGCAGGTTACATGTTTCCCCTGAACTTTAACCCAGTATGGGGAAGGTAATACATAGCCCAGATAGTATAGTAGATATTCCCGAGACTGGTTTGTGTTGGTCAGAAATGGTGGTGACCCCTCATTGTTCTTCTAGACCTGACCACAACATTTGCAAACCCATCTCAGAAGACAGAAGATCTGAGTGTCCAAAGATATCCTGATGTTTGTGATGTTTAGTTGCGCGATTCCTAATTTTTTTGTAAGAGAGTAATAATATATATGT
>JAODLC010000045.1:3604796-3615294 GCA_026781145.1 Hippopotamyrus pictus | reverse complement strand
TATGTATATATATGTGTGTGTGTATATATATATATATATACACACACACACACACATATATAGTTGTATAATGTGCATATAAAATGTTTTCCTGTCTTTGTAGTATGAGGGATGAACATGAAAGCTTGTTCTCAGGTTGTCTCGTCTCTGTATGGGCGGGACAGATCAAGATGGCTTCAGAATGGATGAGTAGGGCCCCATTTAAAATGCATAAGGCGTGGGCCTCTCACCCGTTACTTATTTACATATTTATTGTTCCATCTAAGCCGTGTGTGTGACTCCAGCATTTTCTGATCTGCATTCGATATCCTCACACGCAAAATACACCAACAGTAATTAATCGGCCCAGTCCATTTTTACTTTGAAGTAATGTTTTTCACATATATTTTCACTTTCAAATTTCCTATAAAGATGTATAAGCTATCACTACAGAAATGCATTATGAGTCAGCTGTGAACATAATCAAATGTGATTATGTATTAACAATGCGTTTATGGGACCGTGTACTTTTGTAGAACGATATCACCAAGCAGTAGCATTTCTGGAACGCTACTGGAATTTCAGCCATTTTGAAATTCTCAAAATAGAATTCTTGTTCCTGAACCATTAAGCATCGAGTTTTGATTGAGTCTTTCACTAATATAAAGGGCTCGTTCCCTTGTTTCTCTTTTAGAATCTTGAGTCCTGTCGGGGGGGGGGCTATACCCCAGTGCTTTAGACAAAAAAGGGAAGGGGCCAAGGGGGGAGGATGCATTATATATTATGGGTTCAGTCTATAAATCACAATTTCATTAAATGCTGTGAACTCGGGGTTTTGGACGCTCTCCTGGGAGGCTCAGGCTGCCTACTCACGCAGCCACCTCATCTTGCTGTTCTCCCGCTCTCATTTCCCTCCGCAGGACACGGCACATCGCACATCCGCGCGGCTCTTTGATTTATTTGATATTTTTATTTCCTGTCCCATTGTGAGCTGATTTAAATTCTTCAGTAGTCGCTTGACTTTTAGGTTTTAATTGTGTGGAATGCAATGAGGCAGCCTAGTTTTTAGACAGGTTTTATGCAACAGAGAGTGGGGTGAGAAGCGTGTGTGTTTTATGTGCTGGTTGTGTTTGGCTGTGGGTTTTTAATTTAATGTTTTTTTTTTTTTCTTTCTTTAATGTGAACACCCGCTTGGCTAAAAGCACCCATTTGCTGATGTCGTGTTGCCCGGTGTGCTTGCCACATGCTTTGGAACTGAAAAGCCATAGATATGTAGTTACTATGTATAGATATATATATATAGTACTTCTATATAGATGTGAGACCAATGGAAAGATGTTTTAAAGAAAAATGTGAATGCCTATGTTTCATTTTGCTTCCTGCATTTGGTTGTGTTGCTTTGGCTTATACAGTGGCGTGGATGAATCTGGTTCTCTACCTTGCTTTTGTGTTGTTATCAGCCGAGCAGACAGAAAAAGGTCCTATATGATACGAGGTTATATTTGTAAATCTGACCAAGGAAAAGAATGTCGGTGAGAACACAGGGTGCTCTAGTAGCTCTATATCTATGTTTGTATGGGAGCACTGGCATTCCGGATCCTTGGGAGTGTTGTCTGGTTGCCCCCCCCCCACCATCCCTGTGTCTTGTAGCGCATCCGCTCTGCATTACATCCACAGGTTGTTTCCTTTTCCCCGCACTATGCCTATTTTAATTGCAACTTATTAAAATATTGCTTAAAAATGTCCATCTGTTTTGTTTCTGTGTTAATGTGTTGCGTGCTTGACTAACGGAGTAATGAAACAGACTGTAAATGTGATGTAACACATGGATCGCAGGCGTTCAACCATGTTAGTACTGGTTTTTCAGTTATATAAATAACTGTCATTTTTGTTGTATATGTTTTGCGAGCAGCACCCTGATGGTGCTTCGCCTGTATTTGGCAAACTCAGCCCGGATGCACTAATGGCAGCTCGCAGACGTGCATTCTCATCTGTGCCCACTTGGGGGCGTCCCCCAGGCACCTCAGTCTTAAAACGAGATCCCTATGTGCGTATTTATTCCAGTTGTGCCTTTTTAAAAGTGACGTTCTATAGGCAGAGCTGGTGTCTAGTGGGGGTCACTGGTCGGTGTCATTGGGTGGGGTAGTGAGCAGGGCGACCGGTGAAATCATCAGACTCGATGCTCCGAGGAGAATCACACACATTTAATTTTATCGAGGAAAAAAGAAGGGTTAGGGTCCGAGGGAACGGTCGCCGGTGGTTCTACATACATTCAGCATGACGGCAGTTACTGATACAAAAAGAACCCCCCCCCCCAAACCTCACAAGATTTATGATATCCATTAAGCGTAAAACATCAGCAAAAGACCAGTGGTGTGGGGGGGGGGGGCTTCTAGGCTTGGGACGTTGAACTGG
The DNA here is from genome assembly GCA_026781145.1 of Hippopotamyrus pictus. Lineage (NCBI taxonomy): Eukaryota > Metazoa > Chordata > Actinopteri > Osteoglossiformes > Mormyridae > Hippopotamyrus > Hippopotamyrus pictus. Next base: position 3,612,900 of record JAODLC010000045.1, on the reverse strand, counting down.
GTTTGTGAGTCACTTATAGGTGTGCTTAAATGGAGGGGGGGGGGTGGTGTTTCACAGAGCTATACAGTAAGAGCTTTGTGGTGGGTTCAGATGCCAATGGACTGGGGGGAGACTGGGGGATGGGGGCACTCTCAAATATCAAAAAACAAATGCTTGTGTCCAGTCCCAGACTCTGACTATAAACATTTTAACATATAATACATTTAGCTACATTTAACGCATTAATGCAGTTAACTGATGAGTGGCGTGACAGATTTCTACCAGGAAGAAGTCATTCGTGTATCAGAGACGAAAATCCCAGGCGCGCTGAGAATGATGTGCTGAGTGGATCTGACTTCCCATTATCCGGGCTTTTGTGCCGGAATGACGTGCTACGCCATTATCACTGCAGCTGGATGCTTACTCGCACTGTCCCAGCTTAGCAGCTTGCTCTGTGCCAGTGCCTGGTCACTGGCAGCCCGGCCAAGAACTTACAACCACCTGGTCTGGCCCAGTCAATCACTCTACCTCCTACCCATGATCCCCCACTGTCAGTAAGCGGTCGGGCCGCAACACCAAACTTTTGCCAACTCAAATGTTTCAACGCTAAAATATCATCAAATCATAACGGTAACGAATCGGCTCCTTTCGGCAGCCTCAAACTGGCCCCTAGCGCCTCTCGAGGCAGGCCCCTCTACAGGGCTTCCAGTGTGACCGCAGTCCTGCTTTGCGGTGCCAGCTAGTCTATTACCAGCTGTCCACGGCGACCACTGGCCAAAACTGGGTGTGGAAAATATCCAGGCAGTGATTCTGCTTCCCGTTTGTTGTGTGAGGTGCAGTGCCGAACCACCCACGTGGAAACAGCAAAAATGTAACGTGTGTATTTATAAGCCCGTAGATATTATTTAATGATTTTAAATCCGCATGTTATATGTGAATATCATGGCCTTGTGGTCTGTTCTGTATTCTTCAGACAATAACGATTTTAAGTTGCAGTTTGGGCTGGACAGTAACTGACTTGGTGTGGATGTCTCATGTCACTCAACTTAATCCTCCACATTTTTATTACTGAAAATGGGCAAATCTTTGTCATATCCTTTTTTTTTTTAACGTAGGGAAGAAAAAGCTTGAAGCTCCTCCCCCAAAGGTATTCACAAGCAGCTCAGACCACTGTAAGACCACCTCACCTGAATTTAAGCCATCTGGCTTTTTGGCATCTTGCAAACTGGCTCCTTTGAGCGTGTGCAGGAAAAAAAGAAAATCATGAGCGAGGAAAACTGTTCAGATGCCGCGATTTCCAAGGCTTCCAGAAAACACAGATTTACTCATTAACATATAAAAATACTATACGAAATGAAATAGACATATATATATTAGAATCTGTTAGGCATTTCTGTTTGAATAGAGGGCTATAGAGTTACACAGGAAAATAAAATATAAACTTAGAATCAAACAATGCCACAAATTATTTAAAAAAAACTAAAACAAAAAAATCTGCACCTTACCATTGTGTAAGTAATAGAAAAGAGAAACTCTACAATTTTTTTGTTTGTTTTAATCTTCTGGTCATGCAATACTTTGCACAATTAATACTGCCAGCGGAAAGGGGAGGAGCTTATATCTCTCCTATTTGCACTTCTTGGTTCGCCTGCCTTCTTGAGATTTGCGGAGGCTGGGTCTTGGCCAGCAGGTGGCAGCGTGTCCCTCTGCATGCGAACAGTCCTGGACGCTCCCTTGTTTCTGGGAGTAACGGTCGAAAACGTTTATGTACATGAAGCCTGCCTGACCTGATTTATTTTTTCCTTTCCGTCTTCTGTGCATGTTGGGTGCCTAGCAAAGTAATTTTTAATGTTGTGTTACTATTTATTAATGGTAGGCAGCCACCAGACCCTGAAAATGCAGGTCTAAGAGGACACTGTGTGCTCTTTTGCCATTATTTCAATGATTTTTGAATGAAGCTTGCCAAAGAATATGTTCTATATTATACTGTGGAGACAGACTGCGTTGGACCGCTATGTTGTGTACGGTTCTGATCCTGGTTCTGGTGGGAGATGCAGGAATAGGGTCAGCCAGCTGTGCAGTGTGGGTAAGACGTTCAACAGCATGTGGGTTTGGCTCCAAAAGGAAAAAGGGGGGGGAAAAAAAAAGCTTCAGCTTAGTCGCAGGCCCGGTTGAGAGGAGGAGGTGGTCCAGGGAATCGCTTCCCTCAACACGGAGCATCACCGAGATGCCAAACTCCATCGCCATGCCTGGAGGGTACCAGCATGGGAGGAAGGCGGTGCATGTTTGTGGGGATCACCATAGTCAGCTCCCCACCAGGCCTCTAGGTGGCGACCATGGGACACTTAACGGAGTGGCTGATGAGCGTCCGAAGGTTAGACGGGGCTGACGGCCACTATGGATTTGAAGGCTTTCCGCACTTTGACCCTTTCGGACAATGTTGATGAGTGTTTCTATTTTTGTTTTTAAGTCATACGCCCTTAGAAGGGAAGAAATGTCCTATATTACAACCACTGTAGTCCATAATACATATATATTTTTCCATATATATTTTGTTATACTCTCGCTCTTGCTGGCTCACTTCCTCCGTCGCTCTGCCTCCCCTACAGGGGGCGCTACATGCACCCCGCGCAGCCACACTCGGCTGGCTTCTCCACCTCCTCGGTGAAGGAGCTGCCATCGCTGCACTCGAAGGCGTATCTCCTGCGCTTCAGCCGGCGGGGGGCACAACAGGCACCGGCGCGACACCCGCCCCGGCATTCCACCCAGGAGAGGGAGCGCGTGGTCTGGCAGATGGCGTAGCCACGCTGCACCTGGTGGAAGTCCCTCACGGGCTCTCCGCGGCACTCCGACACTGGTGAAGGAGACATGGGATCACCCGCAGCAGACGCCAAAGCCTCGCTATAGCCTGTCGACAGCAGCCTCGACTGGGATTTAACCTGAAAAGCTTCTGGTATCTGGTGTCACCTCACCTGTGTCGCACAGTTCGCCGCTGTAGCCCGCCTCGCAGTGGCAGTATGCCTGCCCGGCGTCTGAGATCTGGCATCGGCCGTGTGCGCACCGCAGGTCCCGGCAGGGGTTGAAGAGCTCCCCCTGCTGGTTGCACAGGGCACCGCGGTAGCCCTCCTGGCACTCGCAGCGATAGGTTTGCTCATCCATGGGGATGCACGTTCCGTGGACACACCTGTGGGGGGGTCAGCCGGCTTAAACACTTTAAAAGGCACTGGTGTTGCTATTACTTATTTTTTGATACTTCGGCAGATCAGTGCTCCTTCTGGGATGTGAACAGTTAACTTGCACATCACAGGCGTGTGGCCCTGACAATTATCCCTGCCTGGTGTTACGGCCTGGCCTCGGGACAAAAGCACATCCCATCAACCCCTCCACTTGGTCCCTGTCTTGGGACTCCCACCCCCCTGGGCCCCAGTTGTCGCCCCCCGAGACAGTCAGCACGGAAAGGTTCAGGGTATATTATTTACAGACTACAAACCCCCAGTAGGGGTACCGATGCACGCAGTGGCTGCTGTTTCTTAATTATGGTATTTAAAGAGAAAAGTTGGTGATTTGCAGGGCGTTTTTTTGACTGATGTTGCTGGGCAACTGCCAATCAGGTGAGAGACAAATGGCATCTGGATATCTGGACGTGGATGATTGCACACAAGTTGCCCATGGCTGATTAAAGTCTTTCAAATAGAAATTTGTTGCCCAGTATCAATGGGATAGTGCCTGGCAACATTGCCCAAAAGTTGCCCTGTGTATCGTCAGCCTAAGACTCCGTATAGTCAAACCTTACTTGGTCTCTGTACCTGTAGGAAGCCCCTTCCCCCCCCTCACCCGCAGGGGCACTCACTTGCTGCCCTGGCAGGGGTTGATGGCGGGCGTGTCGCAGTGAGGCCCGCTCCAGCCGGGTCGGCAGTGGCACACGGGCCCGGCTGCGCCATCGGGCTGGCAGATGCCGTGCAGGCAGTAGAGCTTGCGGCAGGGCTCACAGCCAGGCACCACGCCCGGCTTCATCTCCGTCTTGGTGAAGTCCTGCAACTCGTTGTTGATGTAGAGGCTGCGGATGCAGCCCTGGAAGCTCGAGCCATTCTGTAGCTGCCAGAGGCGGAAGGCAGCCGAGTGCACGTCCATGGGCATTCCTGTGGGCGGCGCCAGAGAGCTGTGTGAGCAGGGGTGGCGACTTGGGGGTAACAAAGAAACTCGGATACCAGCGACACGGACAAAAATGTATACATCACAATATTTGCAGCATATTCACGTTGCACTGTGTGTGAGTATTTATTTGCGATCATTGTCGTGCTATAAGAACGTTTATTTGTTTTAATTTGTGCTTGTCAGGGGCCGGAAGGACATGTAGAGTAAGATTTTCATTGCATAGTGTGACTGACTGACTGCTGTGTGTATGACAATAAATACTCTTGAATCTAATGATAGTCCACAGGTACAGAAAAGTCACATACTACCATGCAGCTTGGGGTGTTTCTGGTAGGTTCCACCAATGACGATGGCACTCTGTGACAAGCGAGGTTCAAGAGGTCACCGAGAAGGATGTGGGGGTGTCGCTGCTGTCCTCCGTAGTGGGGGCAGATTCAGCAGAGCTTAATTCTTAACATGGATTGGCCTAGTTCCTTAAAGTGGCGTTTTCTACATTTGTTTTGACAGTGACCCGTCTTGTGTCATGGAGGGGTTGTCATGGAGTAACGCATCAGGAATTGATCCTGACGGCACCCGGGGCCACTATGATAATGACAAGAGCGGGATGCCGCTGCAGAAGGTGGGCGCTCCGCTCCTCCGCTGCGTTACTCCAGAGCGTCGCTGTGCCCGCCTCCCAGCTCGGCCCGTGTCTTATTCTAATGAAATCTCTCTGGGAGCCCGTCGCTCGCTCAGAGGGGGCAGGTTTCCCAGGAGCAGATCTGCTGTTTAACACAGAACTGGCCCAGCATTGCTGGATTATTAGATTGCTGGTTACTATTACTGACTGGATGAAAACCCAAGGTAAATGAAAGGACAGGAAAACTTGGTGGTTAGGGATGAAGGGCTGAACTGCCAATCAGAACACTGCCAGTTCATGTCACTTCCTGACTGGTTGAATCCATGATGACGCCGTAATTACAGCAGGGGGCTGGCTTCTCTGATTGGCTGGACCCCTCACACAAATGCATGAATGGAGGTGTGTATGGGCGGCTCACCTACCCCCTACATATAGCGGGGCGTCTCTGTTGAGGGAGCGGACTGCCCCCAGACTGTCCATGGTGGTGGGGAGGCCGCCGTCGATGGACAGGTTCACCATCTGGTCAAAGGTCACCAGCTCCACCGTGTGGAACTGGCCGTCGTTGATGGTCTCGGTGCTGGGGGAGGAAGGAACGATGGAGAAACACTGCTGACAGAAGACTGGACTCGGCTGGCCGGGTTCTCCCCAGCGCTGCGGTGCCCTCGGGTTGCTGACCTGTAGATGGCATGGCCGGGCTGGCTCCCCGGGTCATAGCTGACCTTCACGTGACCTTGGTGCAGCTCCACGGCGATGTGGTCATTGTCTCCGTTGTAGAGCAGGATGCCATTGTCTTCAGCTGTGGACACCTGTCTCACATGGAGGGGGGGAGGTCCTGAGTGTGTGTGGGTTAAGTGATGTGTGGGGGCGGTGAGTGGCTAAGCGGGCTCTGTGTATGATCGGAAGGTCGTCGGTTCAAGCCCCAGCCCCAACAGACCAGTCGCATGTCTGTGGGCCCTTGAGTGAGACCCTTAATCCCCAGATCCAGGGGTGTTGCACGTTGGCCGGCTCTGCGCTGTGATGCCTGAACTATGAAGACGGGGTCGGCAGAGAGACAAATTTCTATGTACCTGACCTTGTGCAATAACCAATAAAGAATTATATGTTGTCGGGGCATTTTTTCAGAACTCAATTTTATCAAAATCTTATGACTGCAATCAAGAAACTAAAAATGCCAGACGTCTTGTATTTTGTTTGGTTACTTTTGGCCAAGGTTAGGGCTGGGTGGGGCTCAAGGGTGTTATTGTTGGGATCATGGCTTTTGTCCATAGAAAGGAATGCAGAGTCCCCACAGAGATATTAGAAACTGGTGTGTGTGGTGCTGAAGCTCGCTCTCGCTGTGTTCCGTGGACTGCGTGTGTCCTTCGGCGCTGCCGGCTGGTCTGTCTGCATTTTAGTTAGCGGACACATTCAGTTCGTTTGCATTTATTTATTTCTGTTATTTCTTTGCACTCGGCCCCTAACAGCTTTTTGCCCAGAAGGACTCTGCAGTGCAGTAAGCACATCTGAGAAACAATTAATGTTAACAAGCTCGTCGCAGGTATAACAGCAATTAGCGATTTAAATTTCCAAGTCGCTGTTGACTTGGAAAAATAGCCAGAAGGGAAGAGAGGAAGCAGCTTTTCTGTGCTCCACAGAGTCTGAGAGTGTCAGTGTCTGCCTCTATGTCAGCAGCTGTATCACCTGCAGTTCAGAGTAGGTAATTGTGTGTGTGTGTGTGTGTGTGTGTGTGTGTGTGTGTCTGTATGCATGCGGTGGGGTGTGTGTGTGTGTGTGTGTGTGTGTGTGTCTCTGTCTGTATGCATGTGGTGGGGTGTGTGTGTGTGTGTGTCTGTATGCATGCGGTGGGGTGTGTGTGTGTGTCTGTATGCATGCGGTGGGGTATGTGTGTGTGTGTGTCTGTATGCATGCGGTGGGGTGTGTTTGTCTGTATGCATGCGGTGGGGTGTGTGTGTGTGTGTGTCTGTATGCATGCGCTGGGGTGTGTATATATATATGTATATATATATGTATATATATATATGTATATATATATATATGAGTGTATGGTGGGGTGTGTGTGTGTGTGGCTGTATATATATGAGTGTATGGTGGGGTGTGTGTGGCTGTATATATATGAGTGTATGGTGGGGTGTGTGTGTGGCTGTATATATATGAGTGTATGGTGGGGTGTGTGTGGCTGTGTATGTATGTTGGGGTTGGGAATGTGTCAGTGTGTCTCTGTCCGCCTGTTCCTGTGGGTGTGTGTATATGTTGGGTTGACGGTCTGAGTGTCTGTGTGTTGTGATGTCCCCACCTGGAGTGTGATGTTGGCTTGTGGCCAGTTCTTCAGGTCACTCAGCAGCACGTACGAGTCCCTGTCCACGAAGTTCACGCTGACCAGCTTCTCACAGCGGGGACCGCCGAATCCGGGGAGGCACTGGCAGAGTGCGCGAGCCGCCCGCTCCAGGCAGGGGGCGCCGTTCTGGCAGTCCGCCAGCTCGCAGAGGGACAGCGGTGTGGCGGGGAGCTCACACAGCTGACCGCTGAGGGACGGTGGACGGGGGGGGGGGGGGGGTGAGGACAGTGTCTCTCCTCAGAAAATACATGCACTACAGAAACTCAGGGATGCTGTAGGTTTCAGGCAGGAAAACGCTGACTGTGAGAATGTGTCCCTGTAGTTCATGGATTAAATTAATACGTCTGTCTGCTTCTCACCTGTACCCCTCTGCGCACAGGCAGGAGTAGCCATTGATCTCGTCCACACACTGTGCTTCATTTTGGCAGCGATGTTCTGCGCAGTCGTCATGGTTTGCGCTGCAGTCGTCACCCACATAGCCCGGGGAGCACACACACCTGCAGACACACACGCGGAGGAAGGGGGCCCGTGAATCGACAAAACTATGGGCATCCACTGACTTCGATCCCAGTACAGAGCAGCAGGGCTTTGGAGTCTGAACGGCTACTCCAGGCAAGAGCAGCAGTGTCTAATTTTTAACATCAGAAAGTGTGAAGGTATGTGACTTAATCATGCTGTTCGATAGTGTGCGTGAGAGTGTCTGCATGTGCCAGTATGAGTGGTTCAGGTATATATTACATTGTAGGGAGCAAATGTCTTTTGCATATAAATATCTGTTATTTTGACAGGGACAATTTTTTCGGTCCCCACAAGAGGACACTTGGTTTGGTTACTTATGGTTAAGGTTAGGGCTGGGTAAGGGTTAAGGGCGTCATTGCTGGGATTAGGGTTTTGCACACAGAAATGAATGGAGAGTCCCTACAAGGATATAATTACAAACTGGTGTGTGTGTGTGTGGGTTTGCATAGATCACATTTGAGGACCAAATTGTCCCCAAAGTGTAGTAAAACTTGAAATTT
>JAODLC010000045.1:3583482-3600767 GCA_026781145.1 Hippopotamyrus pictus | reverse complement strand
ATAAGGGAAAAAAAACGGATATTTATCACGTTATGGGGACATTGTGTCCCCATAAGGATAGGTAAACCCGCTCGCACGCACGCACACACACGCACGCACACACACAGACACACACACGCACACAAACACACACACGCGCGCACAAACACACACCCAGAGATACGCACACACACAGTTTAGCTCCTATAGTCCTATCATTGTGGGGACTCTCCATAACCCTAATCCTAACTGTGATAACCCTAACCATATACACAGGGGTGCGCATAACTGGTACGCAAGTACGCATTCACCTTTAAGAAGTGCTGCTATGACAAGAAAATGAAATCCAGTTAGCATATAAAGATTAAAATACATTATATTTTGTTTTCATATCAGCGCAAATGCACATAAAAGTACGCATTCGCGCTTTTACAAACAATTTATTGTCACACGTATCGTTCTTAAAGGTGAATGCGTACTTGCATACCAGTCATGTGCACCCATGCATGTACAAGACTTTTGGCTATTTTAGGTTTTTGATTGCAGTCACAAATTTTTATAAAATTGTCTCTACAAGGTCACAATAACAGGTTTTTTATCACATTTGGTCCCCACATGACCAGACGCAAACAGAGACACACACACACACACACACACACACACACACACGATAACACACACAGATGCCCGGCAATGGTTTTTTCAACCAGGAAGTACATCCCTGGGAATCACTGGGACAGGAAACGGGAAAAGCAGCACTTACAGGTGAGAGAGGGCTGCCACATCGCTGAAGATCCCATCTGGCAACTCTGAGATGTCATTCCCATGCAGGGACCTGGGAAACAAGCACAGCGGGCTCAGAGGCCGAAGGAGGGGGGTCTATGAGACAGCCGTCTCTCACACCAGGGGGGAGGCTCCGGTCTGTCCCACTGCAATGCGGGATCCAGCCGCGCCTGGTGGTTCTGGGTTTGAGGCCCAGCTGGGGGACTGCGGTGCTCATGAACAACAGACAGACTTCATCCAGCACTTTCGAAATGGGCTTCATACTGTTTGGCAACTCGGAAACAAAACAACATTATTATTACCGTTGCTGTTGTTGATGATGTGTTTGTGGTTGTATTTAGGGAGCAGAGATTCGAACCGCAGTGTCTCAGTATAAACGACATTCCGCTCTGAAGCTGTAAAACGCACCCACCCTCCCATTTGACACGCATGCTTTGAAGGACGTGACAGACCCCAGTCAAGGTCAGACGGCATGGCAGCCTTGGTTTATCAGCCCCCATCACCCCCCATGGCTTCATCTCAGTGGCGGAGAATTCCGGCTCGGGTTTAAATCACCAAGCCAGGAGGAAATGATGCTTTAACCCCCCGCGCCCAGAATGACTGTGGGGCCACACTGAAAGGAGAGCCTACTGTCCCAGATCCCAGTGCCCCCCTGCCCACCCCCCCCCGAACCCCGTTAACACACAGTTTGGGTGCTGTGCACTTCTAATCCCCAAAAGGCCAATTAGCAGCTTACGAAAATCAAAATGGAAACCACATCCACTGCAGCCCCCCCCCATCAAAGTGGCGAAGGCCTCGTCTCATTAACGATTTCGCACCTAGATGCGGTCTCTGTTCCATGTCCCTCTCGGCGTGCCAAGGCCACTGACTTTGAACCCTGGGGCCCCCGAGCTTGAAAGCCAGGCCAATAAAGGGGTCTGTCCCGGGACTGTCCCCCCCCCAGCAGCAGGGGGTGGGGCTGGTTTTTTATGGGAGCCACAGGCATAGCTCATCTGGACTGGGGGGGCTGGGGGGCAGGAAGATGGTGCTCAGCTATGGCGACAGAGCCTGGCTGGGGGGCGGATGGATCGCATTACCCTTGCTGACCATGGCTGACATGCTTCGGGGCCAAAGTACAAACAAAGAGAGAGAAGCACTCCAGGAGTGACGGAGGACCCCGAATCTGAGGACAGCCCCCATCTGATCGAGCCCCCCCTTGCCAGATGGCTGGCCTCCGTCACTTTGCCAACAGGGGGGAGTTGAGCACGGTGGGGGGGGGCGGTCCTGCTTTCAGACTGAATGCTTTACACCAGTCAGCTCCAGACCCACTGGATGACACGTTCTATCCTCTCATGTGAGCGGCTGTTCTGGCCCAACGCTGACAGTCAGGGTGTGTGCCCCCGTGAGAGCATAAGGGCCCCCGGAAACAACACCCCCCCCACCATCCCACCAGAAAAATACTGAAAAGGGGGGATTCTTACAGCAGTCTCAGGGAGCGCAGTCCACTGAAAGCCAGGGGCGGGATGCAGCGCAGGGCATTGTAACTCAGGATCCTGCCGACACAAAGAAGCGTGTGGTTACCCAGCACAAAGGTACAACAGAATTACCCCTCGGGGGATCTGAACCAACAACCTTTTCTAGGTGAAGTCAAAACAGTTAGCTGCTAATGGCTGAGAAAACGTTCTTGGCTTGCGCTGTGCTGGCTCCCAGGAGCTGTATCTGCGTTTACATTGAGCAGTGACACCGCAGGCTGGCAGACACAGCAGGGGAAAAGCCACGCGGTGTAATGGGCAGGCTTACAGTGTGGTCAGCTGACTCATATTGGCGAATGAGGAGTTGGACAACGAGCTGATTCTGTTGTTGCTCAGGTCTCTGAAAAACAAGGAGGGATAGTGGTCACATGCTTGCTGTGCTGTCAGATATTCCCACAAAGAGACTGAAATCTGAAAAACAGCTAAATTTGCTCTTTTTTTTGGCAAAAATAAAGTGGCTGTGTATTTTGGTGGTTTATGCATGTGTGTGCGTTTATGTGTGTCTATGTCTGTAAGCATGTGTTTCTGTGTGTGTATGCACGCATGTTTGTGTGTGTGTGTGTATGCACGCATGTTTGTGTGTGTGTGTGTGTGTGTGTGTGTGTGTGTGTGTGTGTGTGTGTGTGTGTGTGTGTGTGTGTGTGTAGCGGACCAGGAGCTTCGGACTCACACGAGCTGCAGGTGCTTGAAGGCAGACAGCTCCTTCGGCACCATGGTCAGCTGGTTTCCATCCAGATACCTGTGGACAGAGAGTGAAGGTCTCTAGGCAGCTCCCCTCTCGCCATCCAGGCACAATATTCAGCTAAACCAGTGCCCAGAAACGCGGTGGGGAAACCAAAGTACAAACTGAGAAAACACTTGTTTTTCAGGCAAACCAGTCCCCTTAACCACCCTAAATCAGCCTCTACATGTGCATAGTGTGATGGATCCTGGATCCAGCTTGCATCTAGTTTTGTAGCCACGGCCATTTGCCCTCTGCTCTTCATCATGCACCGTGATTGGTCCAGAAGGAGTGATGTCACAAAGCTAGTCCCCGCCCACGGCCATGCCGGCCCCACCCCACAAGGTGCGCACTCACAGCTCAGTGATGTTGCGGGGGACTCCCCTGGGCAGACTCTGCAGGTGCTTATTGCTGCAGCGCACCACGGTGTCCAGGCAGGTGCACTCGCTGGGGCACTGGGGGCGGGGCACACAGCCGGCCTCCTCCTGACCTGGGGGGTGGGGGGGAGCATGTCCGCGTCGTGTCTGTGAGCATGACAAAGAAACCCACTACCCCGTCCCACGCCCCTGGGCGATGCTCACCCTCCTCACAGCGAAAGTCGGGCAGCGCCACGTCCTGCAGCGGAATCTCCTTGAGGAACGCAGGCCGTTGGCACCGGGGGTTCCCTGTCACGATTTTGCGACTGCGCAGCCAGTCGCCCAGCCAGACCAGTCGGCAGTCACAGTTGAAGGCGTTGGCCAGCAGGTTTCTGCTCGGGTGGGGCGGAGGAGGAGCTCACATGACGTCAAAACATGTCACACTGATGTCAAGCATCAAACGACACCGAGTGCCCAGGAACTTGTCCGCCTGTGTTCAGGGCCTGTGTTCAGGGCCTGTGTTGGGAAGGCCGCCATGTACAAATAAACTGTATCTGAAGCGGGTGGCGTGAAGTGAAGCTAGCTGTGAAGTGAAGCTAACTTTCTTGTTCAAACTGATGTTTTTGGTCTTGTTGAATTTGAAGGCACAACAGACATCTCTGTCGGGTAAATAGGTGCCCAAGATGTGAGGGAAAATACTGCGTGCAATTCAGAAACCGGGGGGTGGGGATGTAATAGGATTCTGGGATAAGAATGGAAGGAGCCTGGAACTCGACAGACTCTTCTGGGTTTGGCTGCAGACTGAGTCGCCTAAGTATGGATTTCTTCAGAAAACGGAGAAAGCAGAGCAGGAGAGAAAGAGCAAGACAGAACAGGAGAGAGAGGGTGGGAAAGAGAGAAAGGGAGAGAGTGGAGTGCGGACTGTGAGAGTAGGGCACAGTGCTCGGAGACAGCCGGGGGTGCAGATGTGACGCGATGGAAGGGCGACGGCGGACACTCCCGTACAGCGTGGAGAGGCTCTGCAGCGTGTCGAAGGCCCCCGGCGAGATGGTGGTCAGCTGGTTGTCATAGAGCGACAGCAGGCGGACGTTGTGCAGGCCCGTGAAGCTGTCATTGTGGATGCAGCTGATGCGGTTGTTCCGGAGCATTCTGCAACGCAGACAGCGATACCCTGTTCAGAATCACCTCTTCTGACATCTCGTTTGGGAGCGACACAATACGAGGAAGCCCCCCCGACCGGGAGCGGACCACCCTGGCCCTCGGCACGCAGCGTTCTCCGTTCCTGTATGTAATCTGTTCCTCAGCCACTTGACTTGGGTAGCCTGCTGTTCACTCTGCACTACCAGTGTAATTGTCATCAGGGCTGATGCTTTCTAAACCCCCCCGGGATTCTGTATACTTGGCTCATGCTACCCCTGCCTTTGCTCATGACTAAATGCAGTTAGTGTTGCTGACTTTTCCTTCTATGGCTGCAGTTTAAGAGCAAGGATCCCGCTTCTGGCTTTTAGCTGGACTCAATCTAGAGCCTTTTTTGAAGAGCAGTGATTGAAGCCATACACGGTGGTGTGGCCTGTAGGCAGACTATACAGCCAGGGCATGCAGTTTTACTCACACAAAAATGTTCTGCGAGATAACCAATCATACTGAAGAAGAGGTGGATCCAAGCAACTAGAGGAAGCGGGACCAACCAATCAGATATCTTCGTTCCATCTCTTCTACAATCTGATTGGTTATCTCTCTGAACCAGTCATTTTTCCTTCTGCCCTGAGAACATTTTTGTGTAAGTAAAACTCCTACAAGCATGAACTCATGACGCACACATTCCACGCCTCTGCAAATTTCCCTGTAGTAATAACTTATAATGCTAACAACTGCAGAAGTCGGCTTTTGTATAGCAAATAAGGATTCTGCGGTTTGGAGTGTGAGACTTACAGCATGCGCAGGCCGTCCAGGCCACGGAACATGCCGCCACGCACCGAATCCATCTGATTGGCGGTGAGGTGCAGCTCGACCACGGACCCCGTGCCCTCGAAGGCTCCATCCTCGATCTCCGAGATCTTATTGTTGCTAAGGTTGCTGTGAGGGCGAGGGGTAGTTCATACCAAGAACAAGAATAAATGGTGATGTCTGCCGGTGGTCCAGTCACCCAACAGCTTAGGTGAGTTCCCAGAAAGCCTTGAAATTGAGCCCTTAGAACTTACATTTTCTTGAGTTGGGAGAGAGACTTGAAGACGCCGGTGGCCTCCAGCACTGAGATCTCATTGTTGTTGAGGCGCCTTACGCAGCAGAAACAAACACAAGATCAATGGAGGCGCAGAGCGAAGCAGGACACCAACAGGACCGTCTCCACGCGCTGTCGGCTGCGTGGCCCAAGGCGCCGTTTTCTGCTGATGCATCACTTTCCGCTGCCGTCTCTCATGGCAACGTGTCCCATACATGAATAAGCAACTGTGTGCAGCCTGACCCAATGGCCCGAAGAGTGCAGAAAGACTTTTTATTGGGTTTTTTTCTCCTCTGCTCACTCAGCGCAAGCTTTTGCACACCCTTTAGAAACTTCTGAAGGACCATAAAAAAAGTCTCCAATTATTAGCCCTGCCCACACAAATAACGTCCAGGAGACATAAACCTCACATCTGGGGATCGTGTTCGCTCGGTTGGACAAACACTAATGTGTCCTGACCACAAATCCCCACGCTGTCGTTCCATAAGCACGACCAGCTGACGATCGCTGTGCTCCTGTTTTTCTGAGTGGGTTGTGATGAGAAGGATGAGTGAGTGTGTGTGTGTGTGTGTGTCGGTGAGGGCCTCACAGCTCAGTGGTGGAGGTGGGAATGTGCTCTGGGATTTTGGTGAGCCGCAGGTTGGAGCAGTCGACCACGCCGGCTTCACACCGGCACTTGGGTGGACACACAGGGTCGCTGTTGCACTCGGTGTTGAGGCGAGTGTCTTCAGAACCTGCAAGAGAAGCAGCTACATCGTCAGCCATCACAAGCTGCCATATTCTGAGCATCCCGGTTGCCACGAGAATCCTAATCACCATCTTTATCATTATTACCATTGTTATCAGCACCCTCTTCCTCATCATCGCCATCCTCATAATCATCATCATTGTGATTCTGATAATAATCATCATCATCATAATCACCAGTTTCATTACAATTAGCTTTATCATCACTGCAATCCTCTTGATAGTTATCATTCTGATCTTAATCACCAACATCATCGCTGTGCTCATTATAACCATTTTCGCTGCCATCTCATCTTCATCACTGTCACCATCGGTGTTGTGGTCTTCACTGATATCCTAAACATCATCACATTCACTAGCACGGTCATCATCGGCAGGCTAGATGACTTTTTCATCCATGGTGTCTTTGACCCCCCCTGACCCAACCAGACCACAATGCCCTGGTTCATAAATGTTCAGAGGAGCAACAGGAGATTACAGCTGTAGAAGGAAGGTACAGCGTTATTGTGGCACGGAAGAGGCTGTTTGTGGGGGTTAGTGGGTGGGTTGGTGGGGGGGAGAGAGCCGTGAAAAATTTAGAGTGAAAAGCAAACAGCGGAGTGGATTGACAGATGAATCCATGGATTTTAAGCACGTTGGTTAAGCTGACAGTCCTGGAGTGAGGGTGATAGGATTTTTCAGCAGGGAACCAGACTGTTCCGTGGATATCCCTGACGAGGGGGGGGGGCTGGGATGGAGACAGAGGGGGGTGAGAGAGAAAGGCATGATGGACAGCAGCCTGCCGGCCTGCCCCTACAGAGGAGCAGCTGAGGAGATGCCTGGCTTCCTTCAATCCATTCATTTTTCCTCACTGAATCCAAGAATAGGCGTCATGTTCCAAAGCACGTCAACGTAGCCATTCAACATGCAGTCACTTATGCAAGGCTGAGTGATGACGTGGTGTGTTCGTGTTGTGACACGGACTCTATGCTTTGCTTAAGCAGCTCTGGTCTGCAGCTGTTATGATGCTCTTACCGCCATGAACCCCCACCCCACGTACCCTGCAGGGAAGAAAAGATGCCCTGGTGGTTGCCCTGGCAACCTCACTGGTTTCTGTAGCAACTCGCCCATCTAGTCCAAGGAGTTACGGTACCAAGATACTCCTGGGGGAACATTTCTCCCTGGCCCAAAAAAAAGAAGGCCACCCTGTCTTTGTGTTACACCTAGTAAACTATTTTTCGCCGAGCAGTGGAGACATTTGCGTTTTTTTTTTTCCTTTGCCCCAAATTGTCCATAATGACCGGAACTTGTCCTCCCCCCTCATTGGCTGCTTCACTTAGCTTGACAGGTGGAGAGTCCAATCAGAAGCATTTGTTTTTGCTCTCCATGGTGATGGAGCTTTGTGGCCGGACACCATTTGCTCACTGCTCTCCTCACTAGTGCTGCTTCAGGGCACCACAGCATTAGTATTGGGTGGGGGTGCATGAGGCGGGGGTGGGAGGGGGTGTCACTCACCTGGGATGTGGTACTGCTCCTTAGCTGTCGGGGAAAAAGAAACAAAGAGCGTCAGATGCAGGGGGCTGGGGGCCTCTGTGGTGCGTGTGTGTGTGTGTGGGGGGGGGCAGAAGAGGAGAGAGCATTGTTGCAATTTGCCGCGGTGCTGCACGGGATGGTGGGGGGGGGAGGGGGGGTTGAGGAAAAAAGGGCCTCTAGCCCTGAGGCAGAAAACACAAAACTTAGCCCAAGGCAATGATGTCAGCACCCTGACTGTGAAACTACAGGCTTTTGGCGAATGTAGAAAGGGGGTCCAGGGCATGCCCACTACCAGCAGGGGGTCCCGAAAGCTGTCCCTTCCCCATGCAGATCTGGCTGAGACGCCACCACACGTCCCACCGATTAGCTGGAGGCTGTTTGTCATCAAAACGCCACGGTGAGGTGAGCATCTGAATCCCAGCAGCTGGGTTACAGCCCAGCAGCGAGAGACCCCCGCAGCCTTCACCAATATCCCTCCCCATCTCCACGCTGCCATCGGATGTTTCTACCGTGTCACATGAGCCTCTCCAACGTCCGACATTCTTTTCCACTTAACGTTGCTCGCAGAAATCACTGTAAATTTGCCCAGAGCTGCAGGAAACTAAGTCTGTGTGAATACGTGGAATAAAACTGTGATGTAGTGTAGATAAATTTTTTTTTATGAGGAAACTGTGAAACAAATGAGACAGAAAGATGAGAAGGGGATGGGGAGGGTGGGCGGAGCCTCAGTAAGGGATCCTGCGAGAAAAAGCACAAGAGGCAGACCAACATCTGCCAGAGAGGTGGGCGGAGTCAGGGTTGAGGACACACCCACCTGAGCAACGAAACTTCTTGCTCTTGATCTGGCCGATGCGCTTGTTGGCAAGGCGACGGGGACTGGCACAGCGCGCCCCGCTGGTCTCGATGGGGTTGGAGCGCAGGTAGTCGGCCAGCCACTTCAGGTTACAGTCACAGATGAAGGGGTTCTGGGCCAGGTGGCTGGGGGGAGGAGGGAGGGTAAGGGGGGGGGCACACAGGACGGGGGCAGGGCCCCATGGAGTCACCACTCTCCTTACCCTGGAATTAAACTGCAGCTACAATTCACGGTCAAATTAGGAAATTCCTTGGGAAATTTCCAGGAATCAGCTGTGGTCGGGAATTCTGGGAGTTTTCAGTTACATGCGTAAAAGCGCACTTGATATTTTGTGAATAGAACACACGTGTACAGGGGCTGCTTAATGTCTCTTCTGAGGTTGAAGTAGGATGAACAGATAATTGAACATGACGATGAACTGATGTAAACAGTGTTTCCAGTTGCACTGCATCACTGCATGTTAATGGCCGTGTGTGTACAGTAAATGTGCGTCATCTGTCTGGGAGTGCTTGCATGTTTACAGGGCGTGTGTATAAACATGTGTTGTGCTGGGGACTATTCACACTCACAGAGTTTGAATGGCTCGTAGGGACGAGAAGGTCCCCTTGGCCAGCGTCTGGATCTTGTTGTCGTACAGAGACAGCAGTGACAGGTTCTGCAGGTCCTGGAAGGTGCTGGCCCGCACACAGTGAATCTTGTTGGCGTTTAGCAGCCTGGTAGGCACAGAGAGTAGCATTAGCATAATATACAACTCTGTTTGCTCACCGCCACATAGATACACTGAAAGTCCATAATTTTTCATTCTTATTGTACAGCAGTTGGGCATTCTTCAGGTCCCTGCTAGCATATTTCACATGTCGGCTGGAGAATAGAAAAGCAGTCTTAATGTTTGCTAAAGACGTTTTACTGGGGGTATTCGGGTCAGTGCCATCAGTCTGGGACAGGCTGTTCTGTTTCTTACTCTGCCTTCTCTGTTTTCCATGCGTCCCACCCATTAACTGCTTCCCCAGCTTTCGATAAGGCTGTGGCCAACACTCGTTGGTTTTGGAGTCACTTCTTGTCCTAAGCCCGGGTCCTTAATCACTGCACCACCTAGTGGTCGTGAGACGAATCGACACAGATAACCTTGAGTCTCATTGTGGACTTACAGCAGCTGCAGGGCGCCCAGTCCGTCAAACACACCTTTGGGCAGTTCGGTGATCTTGTTCCCATAGAGGACGCTGGGAAATTCAAACCGGCAATCAAGCGAAAATGCAGTCATGTGACAGTGGGGTTCAGGGGCTGCTTACAGAAAAGTTTCCACGAAACTTCAGCTTGGGAAAAATTAGAAAGTGCACCTCTGATTTTAGGTTAGAGGGTCAGCCCCTGACATTGACAGACAGTGATGCTGCCGTTAGACACACACACACACACACACACACACACACACACACCAATGTACATCCAAAGTGACGCTTTGTTTTTTTAAACCATTCTTTATATGGCTGGGTGTCTATACCTACCCAAACACGCAGACAGGGACACGGACAGGGACACGGACAGGGACACGGACAGGCCGAGCGAGCACAGCAGGGAGAGGCACTCACAGTGAGTTCAGTGACCGCAGGCCCAGGAAGGCGTCGGGCGCGATCTCTGAGATCTGGTTGTTGCTGAGGTCTCTGTGTGGAAAGAGAGCCGCTGGGTCAGCATGGAGGGAGGGAGGTGTGACCGCCCCTGCCTGTGAGGCCGACCGTGTCAGGCTAGTCTGCATCGTGACTGCGGAGTCGTCAACTTTCCTAACCAGCTGCCTGGCATGGGGGCAAAGGGACTTGGACAGCCACCCGCAAGGCCCCCCCGCCTCCCCTGAGCGAGACTCGTCTCCATGGCTGAGCTGCTTGCCGGTTACCCTGGCAACCAGCGTTCCTCTGTAGAAGCTTGGGGTGGGGAGGGAGGGTAAACCCCATCTGTGTCAGGTCACACCTAGACCAAGAGCCCCCATTTTAACAAAAACCATGCCATTGTGTCTTGCAACCCCCCCCCATTCCAGTGACACCCCAAAACCAGCTGAGCAGGACTCCAGCTACTACTGTCCTGGGGGCAACGATGGGGGGGCCAAGCAACATGACAGCAAGACAAGGAGGATAAGTGCTTTTATTCCCTATTCCAGACCCCCTCCCCACCCCCCCCCCAAAAAAAAAAAAGAATTAAGACAAGGAGGTTTTTTTTTTTCAAGTTCTGGGAAAAAAAGCAGAAAGTGCCCGGCTATTTATGTCTCCCCAAAGGCTGAGGTTTCCTGCCTCGCGCGTAATCCCAGAAACACGTGCGACGAGGGCCTCGGCGTGGCCAGACGCGGCGGCCCGACACCCGCTCGCAGTGGCTGGCACTGGCAGCCGCCACGGGAGTTCACGCAGGGGTCTGTCAGACACAGAGAGGGAGATTGCGGGCCTTACAGAACACAGGCCAACCATCAGACACGCACAGGAATGTATGCGGGGGCAGAGAGGGGATACGGTTTGATTTTAAATGTAATGTGACCGTCTTACTTTTCCAGACTCTTTTCCAGTGCATGCATTTTGCTGGAAGCAGCTCCAGGCCGCAGTGCCCGTACCAGCCTGAAGGGTGGCGCTATGGCTGTGGCATTTAAATGCACGAAACACTGTACGCTCCATGGTCAGAAATGATGCCCTCTCCTAGCCGTACAGGGTGTTGGGAGAGGCTGTTCACGTCACGTGCAATCTAGCAGACCTGCACCCCAGCACGATATCGAGGTTACTCACATCCTGCGGAGCTTCTTGTAGGGGGAGAAGGCCCCGGGAGGGATGGACTTGATTCCGTTCTGCTCGAGCCGTCTGTGAGAGAGTGAAACAGAGCCGGGTTAGCTGAGCCACCCCCCTCAGTGACAAACAAAAGGGACACTAAAATATGCCAAATCAGCAGAACATAACCAAGATGTGTCAGGACCAATGAAATGCTGTTCAGGATCAACTGTGACATGGAGATCTGAGGACCGCCCCATCATAAACACAAAAATCAGTCTCCCCGAGCCATCAAGGCCTCTGGAACTTTCCATGATGTCCTTGTGGGCCTTTAACGATGACGGACTGGCATGTTTGACTGGCCCTTGGGTGCTTTAGCTGTCCGGGGGAACAAAGAACCCAGCGGATGAACCTAGTGCAATGAAAAGCGCGGAGCCCAGACCCCAGAGCCCTGTGCTGAGGGCTTTCCCCTCCCTCACCCCTCACTTCACCTCCACTCTGGTTCTCCTTCTGCTGTTCCACACTCTGGGATTCTGTTCCCT
Source organism: Hippopotamyrus pictus (assembly GCA_026781145.1). NCBI lineage: Eukaryota > Metazoa > Chordata > Actinopteri > Osteoglossiformes > Mormyridae > Hippopotamyrus > Hippopotamyrus pictus. Next base: position 3,588,807 of record JAODLC010000045.1, on the reverse strand, counting down.
CCAGGGATAATGTTCCTTCCTCCTCAGTCACAGAACCAAGAAAAAAGCCCAATGCTGATAATAGTTGCTTTAAACAGACTGAGATCCACCACTATTTGGTCTGTACGGGTTTCAGCCAGTCAGCACCGTGCCTTAAGTGGTTCTGGCAGAAAGGCTGAATCGAGTCTCGAGCCCCTCCGCTGCCCCCCCCCCCGCCCCCACCACACGGGCTTGGATCAGTCACATTTCTACAAAAAACAAAAAACAAAACAGGCATTAACGAAGACAGCCTCGAGGGTCCTCTGCTACTCAGCTTTGAGTTCTGGGCCAATAATGAAGCGGCTACCAGTCGGGGGTGTAAAAAACAGTCCGAGACGGAGCACAGAGGGTGGATTAATAGAGGAGCCAGGGCACATCGGGAATATCGGCCCGCGGCTGACTGGAGCTCGCTGCGGTCCGTGTGAAGATCGCAGTGTAACCTGCCGCTGCCATGACTTTGTGCTGCTGGAGACTGCTGCCTCTGCTGGCTGTTTTATTAGGCACACAAGTTAATCGTAGGAGCAATAAACACCAGCAGATTATTTTTCATTGTACTGAGGGGTTTTGCCCCAAGGCATGCTGGGACGGCCAAGTCAAACCTGAACGGCGAGAGGCCTGTTAGCTGCCAGCCACCGACTCTCTCGGCCCGCTGTAATTCGAACCCGGGACAGCGCGCCACTCAATTCTCCCCCCACCTGTCCATCCAAGCTGGGGGGAGCAAGTTGGAACGGTCCCACACAGATCAGACGTGTGGGTCCGCAGAGGCCGAGTGGAACTCGTTCACAACGGAAAATGCTGGAAAGTGGGAGAGCTAATCAGCATCAGATGTGCTGGGAGGGAGAGGGTGTGTTTGAGTGTGTGTGTGTCTGGATTATGTTTATATTACATTGTGGGGACCAACTGTTCCCTGCTATGTGATAACCTATTATTTTCAGACACACACACGCTTCCACAAAGATCTCTTTTGTACCCTCAGGGCCCGGACTTCATGTTAACGATGAGTGAGGGGTGGGGACTATTAAAGAACTACGAGTTTACTTGCAAACAGCCTCAGTGTTCTGAGCTTGAGGCATACACGGACACGGACACGGACACCTGATGTCGTTGGCTGTCGTGAGCCCCCAGGGCCACCAGAAGAGGCCTGTTAGGCTGTGCATGCAAGCGAGAGTCACCCCCCCCCCTGCACAGCACAGCTGACAGTCTACATTAGGACTGATTGGACTGTCGCGGTGGGGGTGTCTGTAGGTGTGAGTCCTGTGTGCTGGAACGTACAGTAATGTGTGTGTGTGCGTTCATTCTGTGTGCCTGTATGAACGCATGTTTTTTCACAGAGTCCAGATCGTTACGCTTCACATTTATTGTTCTTCTCCTGAACCAGACAACCAAAGACAGGCGGGAATAATTTATCTAGCAGCCAAAGCCCCTCTCCCCAACCCCCCCCCCCCCCCCCATCTCATCCGCGGTACCAAGAACAGCAGTCGGCAGCAGTGGGTTTTGATCATCGAGGGAGGAAAAAAGAACAAGAAAAAATCTCAGGAAAGTGGCTCATCTGCAGCTACTCGATGGTGTCACTGGGCCCCGCGGCCACCAGCTCTGAGTGTGGAATTACGTGCACCGTTAGCTCGTTAGTGACGCGTCTCTCGCCCGGGGTTACCATTAATGAGCGACGCTGCGGTCACGTGCGGTGCGAGGGATTCCGTAATGCGGCCAATAAAGCAGCTGACAGCGAACAGCCTTTGCTTCGCCTGGTGGGGGGGGGACACACACGAAAACTTAGCAATGTGAGCCATCAACGTCCCTGACACATTCACACGACGAGAGACACTCACGGTGTTCTTACACACAGAGGTTTACAGTATGATGTATGATACAGTATACTGTATGATGCATACCATGTGACCACCAATCGACCTATCATTGCACAGACAAGGTTAATGGCCTCTTCACGCAATGTCATACGTCACTCTGCTGCCTCGGAGGGCCAGGAGCTCCCCACTTCTCATGGCTCTTCCTCTCAGGGAGGAGGGGGGTCGGCTAAACAGAAATGTCAAGGGGGCCAAGGGGTGTGTGTGTGTGTGTGTGGGGGGGGGGTCCATATGTGGCTGTCCTCCGAGCTGTGGCCCGGAAAACGAGGGCCCAGCAGGACACAGCTACTGTCTATGGGCAAGGATGGCATCACAGCGTAATCCCCCATCCCCCCCGACCAGCGGATCGACCAATCAGGCGAGCGTTTGACTGTGACAAATCGCTAGGGAAGCATGTAGGGACGACGGCTGTCAGAAAGGCAGTGGAGGGGCCGGCCGGCGTGGCAGGGGCCCCACTGAGCCATGGGACACTTTCCATCAATCTCAAGCCCCCCTCTAATCTCTCCAACTGTTATCAGAGTTTGTACAATGTGTCGCAAGTTTCGTTCTTAATGTCTTTGCCCAGCTACCAGTCAGGAGGTTCCATAAGGGGCCCTGATTCTGCACGCTGAGTGGCGGATAGAGAGGTCTATCTCAGACTGATGGTGGTCTGCGGCGCAGGAGGACGTGACCAAACAGGACATTTGACTAGACTCTAATTCCAGGAAGAGGGAGCGTCTCTCTCTCTCTCTCTCTCTCTCTCTCTCTCCCAGAACTTTGTGACAGAGGTCAGGCCCGAGACGAGGTGGGAGGAGAAGAGATAACGCCAGACTCTACGAGAAGACGGCTGATGGAAGGTGGCACCTCCCGGAGATAGGCACCGGGGAATTTGGGCGTAAAATTAGCCGCCGTCGTAGGTGAGCGAGGTTACGGAGCGGCGCGCAACGAGCCAGGAGAGGACTGTGCGGCTCTTTGAAGGCTCGCTATTTCAGAAGCGACACGAGTCCCCCCCCAGGAGGACCCGGGGCCGGCCCGAGGTAGGGAAAGTGGGGACGCAGAGCAGAGGGCAGAGCCGCACGCCACATCCCCCGCCCCCGCCCCCGCCCCCGTCCACCAGCAGAAGTAGGGCAGAGCTGTCAGAGAGAGCAGCGTGGACTGTAAATGGAGCCGGTGCAGAGCGACCGCAGCCAAACGAAGCAGGGTCAGACCGCTGTCCCTCTAATGAGGGCTAGGGGCTGAATTTATACCTGCAGTATGTGCGGCTTGGGAACGGCATGGGGGGTTGGGGGGGGTTCTAATTTATGCTCCTCCGCAGGGCACCTCTGACCGAACTCCCTGGCGCTCGGGAACGGACAACAGGATGGGGGGTGGCAGGCTTCTCGGGGCCCGGAAAACACCCGAACCACTGCTCGTATATATAGATGGTCTCTTTTTCTCCGATGAGGAAAGCCGGGAATCGTGATGGAGAGAACACTGCGTTCCAGAGTACAGTCTCGCAGGGAAACACGCAGTATCCGGCCCGGCTCTGGCTTCTGACGGCTTGAGTGGACCGCTTTGATGACTTTCATGGGAAACATTACTGTTTATTTATCATTCCGAATGATGGGTACTCCAATTGCAGTTAACCATAGAATTTTACACTGTCCAATGATATGCTACAGATTAATGCTGTCCAATGATACATTACAGATTAATGCTGTCCAGTGATGCGCTCCAGATTAATACTGTCCAATGATACGCTGCAAATTAATGCTGTCCAATGATACGCTGCGGATTAATACTTCCAATGAAATGCTGCGAATTAATACTGTCCAATGATATGTTGCAGACTAATACTGTCCAATGATACGTTGCAGTTTAATACCGTCCAGCGATACGTTGTGGTTTAATACTGTCCAATGATAAATTGTGGTTTAATACTGTCTAATGATACGTTGCGGTTTAATACTGTCCAGTGATACTCTCTTTATATTAACATGCACACTCTTCTTTTTAACATCATACAAGTTGAATACATCTAAGATGATGAACTTCAGCGTATTCCTATATATTAATGTGTGTGTGTACCAAATGTGATAAACAGGAACAACTATGCGGGTGAGATCTGATTGGCCAATGCAATGATTGGCCCCGAAGATGGAACGGGTCTCACATCTCGGCCATGCCGTCGGGTAGGTTGGCTGGGATAGCCGTCAGACCCTTGCCCCTGCAGTCCACTATGTTGTTGCTGCAGCTGCACATGGGAGGGCAGGAGCCGGCTGCCAAGCTGCAGAGCTGGGGGGCCCTGGAGTCAGGCTGGCCTGGGGGGAGAGGGACAGAGAGAGGGGATCAGAGGGCAGAGATGTGGGATTTCCGGGCGGGTGTTACTGGGTGTGTCAGGGAACATACAGTGACAACCTCTACAGTACATTCAGCTCTACCATCCCAGAACACTTTTCACTGACAGAAAGACGAATGGCCCGAACCTGAAAACAAACAATGAACAGACAATCATCAGACGAAAAACAAGACAATGTCCCGGTAAAATCAATAACGCATGGACCTAAGAACAAAAGAAGAATGGGAATGATCAGCAGACGAAAAGCAAGACAATATCCGAGTAAAACCCGTAACGCCAGGACCTGAGAACAAAAGAGGAACGGGACGATCAGCAGACGAAAAAACAAGACAAGCAAGCCTCAGCCCATCTTGCAACAACATGCCAAAAACCCACTTCTGTTCAGTCACGCCCCATTACCTGGTTAGCTAAGCAGTACAATTTGCCAAACTACCTGATAAGAGCTGGCTTTCGGGGCTCGAATCTAGCAGTGCACCTGCCATCCCTGTAACCCGCCTGTATTTATTCACTTTTAATAGACCCTCCCCAGTTCATTACCGTGCTTCATATTCAGCATCACGGGCTGTTTAGCGCGATCTCCGGCTGTGGCCGGCACCAGCATTGACGCTTAATGGCGAAATGCTAATTTTAATCTCGTTTCCTCGCACCGAGCGGCTCGGTAAATGAACACACCCTGCTGTGTGACGTGCGCCGCCGTTTCCGCCAGGAGCTGGCGGGGGGGGGCACATATTTGTACGGATACAGCGAGTCGGCAGTAATGATGCACCGGCGGTGACCTAGGGGACGGCTCTCGCTCGTTAGGCACGCCTGCAGCCTGTAAATCAGGGCTGAAATCCCCTGCCACTACCTTGCTGGTTTTTCACCACCCAAATTCTAGTCCCCCCCCCCCATAAGGTCCCGCAGTGGATGCCAGTCCACTCACGCTCCACTTTCTGAGCTGAAGGGAACGTCACAGACTTTCAAACGTCTCTGAATCAACAGAGTTTGGTGTTTTCATTATTTACAAAAAACAAGAAAAAAAACATGAATCTTTGATCTTCTCCCATGGAGCTCTGCTCTGACCAGCATCTGTGGACAACTGCCTGCTGGTTTATTCATGGCCCCAGGAAACTGTGAGCAGACGAG
>JAODLC010000045.1:3552658-3568162 GCA_026781145.1 Hippopotamyrus pictus | reverse complement strand
TTTGTCCTCCACCAACCCCCACCCACCCCCACGGAGAAAACACTCGTCACATCGAGAATCGTGGTATTCTTTCAAGAAAGTAGCATCAGATGGAGGTCTCTGACAGCAATGTTGCACACCTACAGTGGCCTATCTGTACAGATAGGAGGCGCTATCACGTTCACGGTTGAACGGGCACCATGAGCAGGGATGAAAGACAGGCCTGTCCGTCTCTCCCCCAAGTCCTGAGTAGCATGAGTGTGCTCGCCGCGCCCGAAGGCTAATTTCCATGCTCGCTTGGATTACTGGACCAGGCAGTGTGCCTTCGATAAAGACACCGGGGTCAATGCTGGTTTTTATAAAGAAGCTTCTGGAATATGTGGGACCCCATAGGTGTAAGAGTGCCCAACCAACACCCACCCCTGAACTCCCCCCGGACACGTTCAGGCTGAGACTGTTTGTTTAAATCCTTTACTCCTTAACACCCCGTCCGTCACCCCAGTGGAATAATATGCAACTGGACAGACTGGTGGGCAGTACAATAATGACTCGGGCCGGGAGCGCCTTCACAGTCGTTGCCGAGGTGTCAGTTGCTAGGAGACAAAAGGTACCCAGATGGAACTGTGGCTGGGCTTCGGGGGCGGGGCCAAGAACAATGGGGGGTGGGCCACAGCTGTGTCGGGGTGACACAGAGCCGGTGTTCTGGGGCAGGGGACAATGAGCCCCTTCTCATATGTACTCTCTCTTCCTGGGCTTATAAATCCTCCCCTCCCCTGACCGATTTCCAAGCTCCGCTGCTTCTTCCCTCATGCAGACGTAGACAAACACACATGTGACCCCCCCTCCCACCCCCTCAAAAAAAGAACTGAGGTTCTTTCTGAAGGTTTTCATTTGCTGCTAAGGTATGGAATGCAGGCCCGTGGACTATCAGAGGCGGCTAGCAAAGTCGACCCCTGTTTCTGTCCAGTGCTACGTTACAGCCGTGTTTCGAACTGCTTGACGGTCCGCTTGAGCTCCCCCCACCCCCGCCACTACTCTTGTGGGCTGACAGTTATGGCCCCGGAAAAGGCGTGTTGGCTTTTAAAGCGAGCCGGGCGCATAGCTGGTAGCATTGTGTCTGACAGAAGGTAATTAGCATTAAGCGCTAACAGCAGAATGCAGGGCAAAGGGAATCAATCAGTTCCTTTCAAACGCGGGGCCTTCTGCTGTCGCCGGAGCCTAAACGCTACGAGTCCACCTTACGCCCCGCAAACCTCCAGCCAGCGGCGCAGCCAGAAAATTGGACCCTGCATGCACTGCATGCACCATGGGAAAACAAGGTATGCCGAACCTCAAGTACAATAACATTGAGTATCTATAATAACGCAGTTTTCATTTCTGAAAGGCCAAGCCGGCGGGTGGCTATCACAGTTAGGGTCACCATTTTCATTCTGGACGTGGGCTCAGCCAACTCAGACTCCATACGCGACACCCCCCCCCCCCACCAGGTCTGCACTGTAATCGTCTCCCTCCAAATCCTAACTTCCTGACTTTGAGAACTGCACGTCCTTGACATGATGCAGACACCGACTCATCTCTCTGGGGGGGTTTTTGGAAGGGAGGGGCCGGTTACAGCTGAGGGTGGGGGGAGTTGCCACAGTTTTTTTTAATTGACAGCTTTGCTGCTCGACAGATATGGTGCACGAGGCGGGAAGCTCCAAGGTTAGTTATGGAACACTCCCCCCAGGTGGACGGCTCCTCCCTCCTGCCCACACGCACACAGGTGTGTGATCAGTCACCAGGCCTCTGCGCATCACTGATGCATGACTGTGACCCTCAGAGCTGCGCAGATCATCTCGCTTGCTTGTTCCAGGCCTGTGAACCACGCAGAGCTGAAGGATATATCCACCGCTGCAGATATGCAGAGATACGGTGTGATTAGGTGCCCTCTGCGCAGGACCACAATGCATTGCGCAATGAATGCATGTATTCATTTAATTAAAAAAGATGGTTAAATGTCAAGGGGGAAATGAACATCTCCCCTTTTCCTGACATAGGGCTGTCCATGTGAGGCTGGGTTAGGACACTGTTTATTTAATAGACAGTGGCGTACCTCATGACATCACCTGCACCAAGACACATTCTAATAGATTCCTACAGATCTTGACATCAACCAAACGGTTGGTGGCTTCAACCAACTGAGAGACTTTTGCCATGTCCTTCAAAACTTCAGGACTTGGCAGCTATCGGTGAACCACCCTTGTGGGCAGTGGGGGGTGGCAAGGAGCCTGGACCAGACTTCTGGGTCCGGTTCCAGAACCTTCTGTGATGGAGGCCCTTAAAACTGTAAGTGACTGTGGACAAAAACATCAGCTGAAGAAGTGGCAGAGCAGTGGACGCAGAAGACGGGCCTCGTCAGAGCCGAGCGTGAGCGTGAGCGTACCGCCGCGGGGAAACAAAAACACAGCCGGGAAGCCGAGAGCTTCACTCCTACAATCGATACGTTCCCAACGTCTCCTCTGATTGACGTGGAGCTTCTCAGACATTCCCTCGCCAAGCAAAAAAATAAACCCGACTATTCCTTGTTTGACACAAAAAAAATAAAGAAAGGGGCGATTTAATATAGCAGGGGGTGCTCCTCGAAATATGGGGAGGGGGCAGGAACGACAGAGGGTTAATGATGGCATTAGCCTGGGCGCTGCCCGCGTTTACCCCTGAAGTGCTTAAGCGTGCCTCGCTTGCGACTTCCTGATTTCGAGATTGCCATCTAGGCATGCGGCAATCTGCGCACATCCGGGGGGGTTGATGCCTGCTTTCGGGGGTCCCTGGTCCCGCCCACCGCCGCCAACCCCCAAAGAAAGAGCCGACGGCTGTCATCACTTTCCCCTCGACGATCCGCATGGCTACGTGGCCGTCTTTCTTTCGCGCTCAGCATGGCTTTGAGGGATCGATCATGACGCTGCCTCCAGCACCAGGAAATATGTCAGACCGGGGGAGGGGGGGGGGGGCACACTTCTGTGCTTTTTAGGAAATCCAGGTTCTGTTGTCACACGCACAAAGGCCGCCAGTCTCATTAGAGAGATCATTAACCATCATTAAACGTCAAAAAAATGCAAAAGAGTGACATTAGCTCCTGACTGCCAATTAGCTCTATTAGTCACACAGATTAGCGTATTATAAAGACGTACAGGGGGGAAAAAAACAATAATCGGTTATCATTTGCAGCAATTAGTGTTAAAACCGTTAATCTCCCAGACAATAGTGCAGGAATCCATCTGCGTCTCACCGGCAGAGCCAACTATTTGGTGATGGGCCATTAGAAGCTGGTCCTGGGAGGGTTTCTACGATCCCTGACAGCTGAATCCCCGACTGACACGGCACTGAGCGCGTCTCCTAAGGGCCTCCACGCTGAGGAATTATCCGAGAATGTGGAGGGAAAAAAAAACAGGAAACTAAGGGCTTAGACTTCTTTGAGGAGGGAATTAGAAGCCATTCCATCTATAGCCGATGCCAATGACTTATTCACTTCCTTCCTGGGTGTGTGGGGCTCACCCCGGCACCCTCTGAATGTGCACTGGCCTCGCCCCACACCTGAGCCCACCTACCATTGGCCACAGGCTCACATTAAAGACCAATGATCTGTCGGCACTGACCACACCCACAGAATCTGATCCACCCCCCACAGCCGGCACTGGGTACGCCCTCCCATCTGAGGCCACCCACGGGGCTTCCTTAGTCCTCATCTTTCTAAATATTCAACTCTACCTGGCACCACTAAGTCCTTTCATCGCCATGCCTATCCTCTGGCAATACTCCCTCGCGTCGCAGCACCTCTATGGTCTCATCTGCACATCTGATGAATCCGTAGGGGCTTCCGCACATCCGTCAAAGCCTCCGTCTCCCAGCTTGTCCGTTCTGTGAGGTTTATTGTGCCGGCGCTTGAGTCATACCATAAATCAATCACAGAATGCATATCAGTCCCCGCTGTGTGTCCAACATCCCCTCGCACAGCCGGAGATTTAAAAAAAAAAAAAAGAACAAAAAAACTCATTTTCTGTCGTGCCGGCAGCCGGATTTGCGGGTCTCTCTCTCCATGGGTGCTGGAGAACAAACCGCAGCATCACAGAAGTGCCTGCCTGCCGGAATTTAATTCAGCTCATTTTTATATAACGCGGCCGCTTCAGAGAACTCGCCTGAGATCCAGCACCAATGTTATAAAGGATGTGTACCTTCGGCATTGACAAGGAGTCCGAGCCTCCCTGTCAGTAGACCAGACTTCCCAGTCACACAAAGAAACAACAAGTTCTTTGCCCAGTACATGCAACTAACTGTTACTATTAGCATCAGTCAAAGCACATGTAGGCAAACAGAACCTCTGGCGCCCCCTGTCTGAGACAAGGCGCTAAATTGGCGTCCCCAGAGTAGCTGGCGGCCTAGGCAGGAGCGTCCAGGGAGCCCTGTCTCCTACAGGGCTCTGGCCTGCCACGGGTTTGGCCCGCGACAAATCAGCATGGCCCACAGTCCTGGACCTTCCCAAAACGTGGTGTGACCTTCAGGTAAACCCAGGGATCATCACGCCTGATGGGAAGGGGGAGATGGGGGGCAGCGCGCATTCCCGTCGATAACACATCTGGATCCTTAGATGAGGATAGGAGTTCCCGAGCAGGGTCAGAGGTCAGCAGTACAATAAAATGAATGGCCGGAGAGAGAAAGAGGATGTCGGTCATCTGAGCCCAAAACGTCTACAACATCAAAGGACGTACTTGTCGTCTTTGTTTTTATAGGTCTGCATTTGTCGCTACCATTTTTCAGCCGGGCAGTTTTCGGGTTTCCTTTGGAATCGTGCGTGGGGGGATGCTGCGGCTCAACCAGAAGGGCAGCGATAACCACTCCAGACCTCCAGGCTCATGGCTACGACCGAATCCTCGGACTAACGTCCCAAACAAATGTAAGATTGCACCCCCAGCCAACAGCTAAAAGCTCGCGGCCTGCTCCACACTCCCCACTCATTTTAAATCGACTTTCCGACACAGTTGAGGATCCAGAAATCTCGCGTTGGTGAAAGAGAGCCAACGAAGGTGGTTGGGGGTGGGGGGGTGTGTGGGGATTAGGGAGAAAGCAGAATGGTGTCCCGTGCTTCATGGATCACATGACCTCTGAACAGAAGCAGCATTTCGGAGCTGAGGGCCTAATTAAAAAAGGAGGAAGGAACGAATAACGGGCGGACAAGGAGAAGGAAGGGAAAACATGGAAAAGGACGAGCGAGGGGGACAAACCCATCTGGAATTCCATTGTCGCCCCAGACTAATATTTGTTTTCCCTGGCTGCTCTCTGATTGGTTGTTTGTTAAAGGAAATGAGTGGATACTCAAAGCGTCTCCTAGCAACCCCCCCCCCCACCCTGAGGTGCAAGGGTCGGGGTGATGGGGGAAGGAGGGGTTGGGGTTGAGGGGTTATGGAGTGCGGAGGTGGATTTATGGGGTATTTGAGACTGAGCTTGTCCGGGTCTGTGAGGGTGTGTGTGTGTGTGTGTGTGTGACTGTCAAGACAATAAGGTCAGGGTGCGGGTTGCCATGCCGACCGGGTATTGGACCAGCCGTAATGCAGGAAATGGGCACCTCCGTGACGCCATCGACTGGCGTACTGTCTGCGAAATGGGCACCTCCGCGACGCCGTGGACTGGCGTACTGTCTGTGAAATGGGCACCTCCGCGACGCCGTGGACTGGCGTACTGTCTGTGAAATGGGCACCTCTGCGACGCCGTGGACTGGCGTACTGTCTGTGACGTGCCCCACTAAATGTCTAATGGTTCAAGATCACTGCTATCCTGCTTAAAAAAGCAATTACAGACAAAGGATGCTGTTAATTGTTACACTTTCCGCTGATTTAAATGGTTGTCTTATTACGCTTTTGCTTCGTTGAGAGGATGTTGTGTATCTCCTGCTCCAATCCATGTTTGCAACATGCCTCATGCCTCACTGGCACCTCACTTTGGAGAAAAGCATCTACTAAATAAAAATAAATGCAAATGTAATATGCGCTTCCAAACCTCACAATGGCCATGCCTACAATACCACTGGATTTCAGCGGCTGACCTTGGCTCACTGGGATCTCCAGATACCACCCTTATGAGCAGCTGAATCTGCAGCTTTCGGAATCCAGCTGCTCGCCCCCACAGATGTCTGGTGTCCATCGCCGTGGTAACCTGTTCACCTCGATTTACCTCGGCGGCTCGGGGAGAGCGCCCAGTGCCAGGGCGTCCCCTAGCCGTGCCGGATTAGCCAGTGTGTGAACGGGCGGGTGGAGGCCAAGCTCGTAATCAGGGGAGAAGCCATAACGCACGTGCCCACCTCCCACCGCACCCCACCCCGTTGCCAAATTGACCCCCCTCCACTGTCCTCCCCCGGCCTGAGATGGGGGGGAAGAAGATCTTTATCACAAAAGGAACCAGTTCTGCCCCATTAGCACTGAATTCTCCTTGCATTCTTTCTAGATCTTTCTGCAGTCGACCAGAGGAAATTTCATTAACCCTCTTTTAGGAATACCTACATAACTAGATTATTTATATCTATATCCCAACCATCGGGTTACTGGTCCAGGTCAGTAGCCTCTATTCTAAAGGCTTGTTTTGTTCATTTATTCCCTTCTTTCAGGCCAAAAAAAAAAACTTGTTTAACACGATTTTACAGCAGGGACCCTGAGTCCAGGCTGACTGGCTATCAGGCACTTTCAGAGACGGGACAGGAGTGACCCCAGTATGGTGAACCCAGTGTAAAACCTTATCACGTTCCACTGGGTCTCCCCAGACCGGACCGCTCAGAGGTCGAAGGAAACATCGGGGGAGTGGGGGGTGCGGGTCTCTTCCCTTCTGCAGCGGACAAGCTGACTCCCATCAAACGATGGTGTCACCGTGCTCTCCGAGAAGATTGACCACGCAGTGCAACACAAAAACTCCTCAGACTTTCAGAGGGCTTCACGCCTATCTCCTGTGGGAAGGTGTAGGAGGTTCAGGCAGCTCCACCATCACTCTGTGCCCTCGTATCCCAGCGCATTGCCCCGGCTTTATGTGAAAGTCGGCTGGGCAGCTTTGGAGGCCCAGAGAGCCTCATTGTGCTCCACTGAAATGTCCTAATAAATCAGATCCATTCTGGCTACGCAATAACAAAGCCACAGGTTACTATGAAGTCAGTCAGTAAGCACTTCAGCCCGATTCCCAACGCTTATCCTGTTCATGTTGGGTTAAACCAAACAGGGATAGATGGTAATCTCTATTCCAAGCAACCATGCTACTATTGGCAGGTTTGATCTGTAAGCTTCGCGAGTCCCGCTGGAAACGTTGGCGTTAAGCAAACAGATGGTGTAATTAATACCGCCACACAAATCCGACAAAAGACCCGGGATCACCGCGCGAATAAACAGCGGTGGTGCTATCTCCGCTGCTAACCGCGTTACACCAGGGCTTGCCGCTGCAGCCCCAGCATCCGTTACCCGTACCCCTCTTCCCGAAGACGGTGCCACGGCGATGGGCTGTGCCGTTTCTCCACGCACGCCTCATTCCCCTGCCCGCTAACCCGCCATGATTTTCCACACTTACCGCGATAGCCCCGCAGCATTTCCAAAAACAGAGCCCTGCTTAAAACTCAGAAGGAGAAATCGATTCGGCCTCTTCGAGGGGCAGATTTCCATAAGAATTAATATTTAAGCCAACACACCCTTACATTGCTACCTCTTTCTTTGGCTAAAATTTCACTTGTACATTTATTCAGAGGAATGACGGAGACACACTCTGGTCTGTCAAAGGCATTAAAACGATCTCCTTCCCCATGTATGGATGGGAATAGCTTGTTATAAAGCCTTCAGTCTTCTTTTTGTGATCTCGCTTGCTATCTTGTAATTTTTTTGTCCAATAAAAGGCAATGTGCTTGACCATAAAATGGTCCTGTGCACCGTCCCCCCCCCATTCCATTTGTGGATTCAAATAGATTATGTTGTTTTTTTTATATCAACAGATAAAATTTATGTGCTTTCTTTTTTTGTCTGTCTCTAACCGCAAATTCTTCAAGAGGCACAGAGATAATTAAATGTGTGTACAGTTTGTGGAAGCTGGGAGCAAATGTTTCGCTTCTTGAGTGATTAATAAATCTTCAGAGTGCGATCACTTAGCATTTCCAGAAAAACATATTTTCTCCAAGCCTGTGGCATGCTTTTAAGATGAATCCCAAACTAATTATGAATAATTATGAGGAAATTCCTTAGTCCTCCCAGCTTAATTACAAGTGTAAAAACATAAATGATGCATTAAGATTTTAATATGCTGTACCGTATCCAGTATGCTGAGCTCTGTAATTACAATCACCAATAGCTGATCCCCATGAATACTTTCTGGATGATCGAGCTGACAGGCCAGGCCATGACAGAAGTGGTTTCGGCCAATCCTGCCCCCCAGGACGCAAATAAAAACACCCCCACACCTCCCGCAGACCAAATCTGGTTGGTGCCCGGCCGTAGACACTGTGAAAGTATGGGGAGTTGAAATTCAGAAATACAGGCAATCATGTTGGGTCAGGGATAGAGTTGGGGGGGGGGGGGTTCCGTCAGATCATTTCAGAGTCGGGTAATCTTAATGTAGCTAAGTGACCATGCTTGGTTAAGTCAGACCAACTCAGAGTCTCACACCTCCTCAGTGCTGAGATCTCAGCTGGTCCTCCGACGTCTTTCAGGCACGAAACTCAGTCGACATCTAACGGCACTAAATGCGTCCTAACATGCTGCATGACTGCGTTGCCTAGAAGGCTATGGCAAGACGCACGACCCATTCTCGTTTACACCACCATCGCAGGCGTTGCGTGGAAGACTTGCGGCCGTGTCGGTATTACACGTCGAGTTCTGAATGTAATCTGCGATGGAAGGTACCACAAGGGCTCGACCCGGCCAGCTGAAAATCCCGTCAGGAGTCAAGTATGTGCGAGACGCAGGTATAATAAGAATTACGGCATGAGAAAGGGGAGCGCAGAGCCGCTTCTCATTGTGCGTCTCCTTTTGTTCAAAGGCAAACACACTTTTCAACTGCCGCGTGACGCTCCGTTCCCTAGGATGTGGGGAAAGGACGTTTTATTATTTTTTTCATCCAAGCCGAGGGGCCCTTGGTCCCAGGAGCACCTATGTCGCCCCTCTTCACAGCGAATCACTTTGTCGGAGTTTATTACAAAATGCAAATGAGTCAGGCCCCCGAAAGCGGTGTGGCGGCACTGAACACGCCCACACGCGAGCCCATCACCACTCCCAATTAAATATTCCATCACCGTGAATTATGTGATCAGCCGATGCCTCTGTCACGGCGTTAAATCCGAAACTCTAATTAAAATCCCACTTGTAATTACAGTGGGGGTCTGTTGTTGTTTTTTTTTTTTCCAGCACGCATTTAATCGGCTTCGCGGCGTCGCCAGGAGACTTTGTCACCGTGGCGATGTGTGACTCAGAGCGATGCAGGCACTCAGACAGGACGGCGCAGTCATCCCGGGTTTCAGTACGAGGACCCGGGAAAGGTCCTTGGTGCTCGGAGAGTGTCCGCAGCGCCGCCCGCGGAAGGAGAGAACAAGAGCGAGGCTGTCCAATGGGACAGTCATTTCAAAGAGAGCTTATGTTGAGGTTTTGTTTTTTTTTTCCCTATCGACCCCCCTGGTGTTCCCTCTGTATTTTTCCAGAATTTTTGGAGAGGACCCGAACAGAGCGTTTCTTTGGCACAATAGAAGGTTCTCAAAAGCCACTCCAGGGCCTCAGAGAGCCGGGACGGCTTGCCTTTATGATGGGGTCCAAACCCGCCTCACAGCCCCACCTTCCCTGTTCCTCAGCTTTTCGTCTAGTTCGTCTAGCTAAAAAGGGACTTGGGATATCAGAACCCCGGAGCCCATAGTGGTGTGGGAATCATAGGTAGGGGAGGAAATGCCTATACTTCACCTCCCCCAGCCTCATGGCTCGCACTCTGACCCCTCAGTGGGGCTCCTGAACAGCCCAAAGAAGGAGCGGGGATGCCGTGGGCAGGGCCCATCCCCGCAGTGCCACCTTTATCAGGCCTGACCCCAATGGAACACCCAGGGGCCCCCGTCTCCCTGGTGATGAAGCGAGGTCCCGGCTGTTGCCTGGTGACAGCAATAACAATGGTCCCTGGGAACACCATATGCCCTGTGCAAAGGGCAGCTTTTTCACTTAGGCGAGGAGGGGGCAAGATGATGGCATGACACCATGGTGGGTGGGGATGGGGGGGGTCTGAGAAGGGTTTGCGAGAAAAAAAAAATTAAGAAAAAGGCTTCCAGATTCACTTCCTGGGTTGTTCATCTCCGGCGGCAAACGTGGGGTCACAGCAAAACGAGTGTCCTTCCTGTCTCTGCCAGCTACTTATTCCCTCACCCCCCCAGACGCCCACCCCGACAGGGTACACAGAGGAACACAGCATCATTTTCAGGACTAATATAGCAACATTACCAAGAAAATGACCTGATTTTAAAAACATACAAAACTCTGAAGCTCATTTCAACTTCTCCTTCCGTTAGTACCTCCTCCCAGAATTCATGCTCAATGCCCCTCAGTTAGTACGAAAATGTATTTACAGCACTAATGGTTCCCATGATAATACTACAATAGTGTAAATGCTTTGGTAATAAAACTGTAAATGCTGGCTTTGTCCAACCAGAAGATTTCCCTGAGTTTGCTCAAGCTGAGATGGAGGAAAGGTTGAATATAAAAACCGTAAGAGCAAGGAAGTGGTCAGCAGTCCCTGTCGGCCACAATTTTTTTTTTGTTTTGTTTTAAAAGATGAAACAAGCAAGTATTCAAAGATGGGTAGCCCCTCTGAGGGCGTCAATCTCCGCCTCACACCCCAAAAGGGGGTCTGACTGAACAACTGGCCTTTTGGAAGTTTCAAAACCACTGAAAGCCAGCGGAGGAATCTGATGTTTTTTGCTGACATGAACATACTGCCCTCTTTTACACATGACCACCGTACCTTCAATATATATATATATTTTTGAGTGTGTAGCTGAAGAGGAGAGATGATAGTTGCCCACAAGCGACACACACACACAAAAAAGTATTGCCAGTTTCCTTGGAAACCATCACAACGGAACGTCAGAAATGAGATGCATATGAGTGTTCTTGTGACTATGGGCAACCCTTTGTAGAGGCTTGATAGCTTGACAGGCAGAATAGTGCTTAAGCAGCAATATCTCTAACTTATGAGATTCAAGGGTGCTGAGGAGATCTTTCCCTGGTGATCAGCTGCCAGTCGTATATTTGAGGTTATGGTGGGGCTGGGGGGGCATTTGCAAACAGTAAGGATACACTCCAGTCTTTAGCTGTGATTCCGTTACGGTTCTCGTGTGAAAGGTCTTTGTTTGCTGCCAGTGGAGCCTGTCTCCTTTCTTCTCTATGCTTCTCTTCTCTTCTTTTAGTGACTTTCCCAACTTGAACCTCCATTAATCCACAGAAGTTTAACCTCCTTGCATCCAAAATGGCCTTGAAGAATCCCGACCGCATGGCGACAGGACTATGTCACCTCCAGGGTGGACAATGGACAGACGACTTCAGAAACAAGTGAAAACCGTCCCATAAATGCTGCAGTGTAAAGAGGGACACACGGGAATGCTTTTTGTGGGTTGATACTGTCCTCAGAACGTGTTGGGTCAGCTGTGATCTCCTTTGTGGGGAAGCAGGCTTCACAACCTGTCCACTGTGACAATCGCAGATCACGTTCGACTTTGACGGAATAAAAATATCCCGCAAAGCCGTCAGCTATAAAAAGAGACGCGTAGAGGTCTCTAGAGTGGGATCATGTCATCACTTCTCCCAAATTTAACACTATCCTGCATTAACATAGCCCACTGCCATGTCACTGTCCTCATCAATTACAAAAACCATCACATACCGAGTCCCTTGGGGGCTTAGAACTAGCCTAGGATTTCCTGCCAGCCAGTCCCTTAGCTATAGACCACAAGTATGCCAACTCTCCCACCTGCCCAGACTGGTGTACTATCCATGCCTACCTGGGAACTGGATATGATCCGCTCTGCCATGCACCAACCCACCTGCCCTCACCCTCTCAGTCTCGGTTGGTTCATGAGCTCTTCTCTTTGTCTGTCTGCTCTTCAAATATTTAAAATGTCTCCACGGTGGCCATGAGAGGGGAGGCCCCTGGAATGTCATTTCAAGCCTGGCTGCATTCCCGCACTAATCCCTCTTCCAACAGGGCCGATTAAGGTATCAAGTGGCAGGCTGTATAATTGTGCGTCGCCTCGCTCTGGGGGGATTAAAAGCCCACAAATTGGAGGGGTTGGGGGGGTGGACTGTGGGTGGGAGGGGGTTGCCTTAATCACAGAGAGACTGAACGCGACATCCCTCCCGTACTTCCCTTGCAGTGGAGTTGACATGGGTGTTTCCGGAACAGTTGACATGGGTATTTCCGGAACAGTTTCTCCCACCCTGCAAGGTCTGCCTCCGACCTCACACAGACTGGGGGTCCTCGCTGTACAAGGGGAAACACGCCTGACAGATGATTGTAGCACAGGTATTCAAACCGCAAACCACGACCTATCACCACAACAGCAAAGGTACAGTGTGAGATATGCATGAAAACCATCTGGAACCAACAAAAAGGTCGCACACCACGAGTCCTTCAGACAATCATGTCAATCCTGCGGAACTCAACTTATGTGCTTGTTTGTCTTTCACGGGCACAGAGGTTTGTTAAGTAGATGTATTAATCAGAACAGCCAAACCTTCAGCAACCTCATTGTACCACTAACAACCTCACTGGGTAGACAGCTCTACCAGCCAACAACCTCACTGGGTAGACAGCTCTACCAGCCAACAACCTCACTGGGTCGAGAATCATCACAACCAACAATTTCACTGTGTCCACAGCTGTAGCAGCCAATAAAAAACCTCACTGGGTCCACAGCTGTACCAGCCAACAGGCTCACTGGGTCCACAGCTGTACCAGCCAACAACCTCACCTGGTCAACAGCTGTACCAGCCAACATCCTCACCGGGTCCACAGTTGTACCAGCCAACAACCTCAATGGGTCAACAGCTGCACCAGCCAACATCCTCACCGGGTCCACAGCTGTACCAGCCAACAACCTCACTTGGTCAACAGCTGTACCAGCCAACATCCAAACTGGGTCAACAGCTGCACCAGCCAACAACCTCACCGGGTCAACAGCTGTACCAGCCAACATCCTAAACGGGTCAACAGCTGCACCAGCCAACAACCTCACTTGTTCCACAGCTGTACAAGCCAACAACCTCACCGGGTCAACAGCTGAACCAGCCAACAACCTCACTTGGTCCACAGCTGCACCAGCCAACAACCTCACGAGGCAACAGCTGAATCAGCTAACATCCTCGCCGGGTCCATAGCTGTACAAGCCAACAACCTCACCGGGTCAACGGCTGCACCAGCCAACAACCTCACAGGGTCTACGGCTGTACCAGCCAACATCCTCATCAGGTCCACAGCCGTACCAGTCAACATCCTTAAAATACTCTAGCCGTAGAACAAAAAGCTCGAGCTGTGGCTGATGCTCTCACCTCTCCAGCAGTGTGATGCCTGGCTAGCAGGTACGGGTGATAGTTACCAGCACATCCATCATAGGTTTGGTTCAGGAGTGCAGTCAGTAGGTTGTGTGTTTGCCTTCTCTTTATTAAGCCAAACCCACCCCAGAAACACATCAACGTACACATAGAGAGAATTAAAAGGACAGTCACACTTATGCTAATACTTACAAACAAACAGTGACCGTTGAGCAAATATTTTCCTGGTTGTTCACGTACATTTAGTAAACATCGCGACATCGGGCACACCGTGAATAAGCAGAGAGGCCCACAAGATGCTGTGTGAATAGGGAGCGTGTTTCCAATGCTGATATTTCATTTAAACAGTCAGCGGAAACATACGCCACAGAGAGCGCACTGGAACGGACTTTTCCATCAACAAAGTCCTGGAGGGGGGAACCTATCATGTCTTTGAGAGAAGGACACTTTGATGTCATGAAAATCAATGCCTCCCCATCATTTTTTTCACATTAAAAACTCCAATACAAGTCCACGCTTCCTCCAGACCCAATTACAAAGACCGGACCCCCCCCCTGAGGTCTCGGGCCGGGGGTTCCTCACGGCACAGGCCGCTCTTCCCATCCGTTCACCCCCCCCGCGCCACAGGTCGCTTTGAAATAGGCATCCTGCCGGCCATCCGCTTTGAAGTGCAAATCCAGGTGCCCTCGTGCTCACAGGGGGGTAGATGAAATGCGGCGATTTCAAAGCTCAGTGATGGGACCCCCTCAGTCCCTTTCGCTCTGCCCCCCCTCCCGTCCCTTATCTGTGCACCTGCTCACAAACTCCCCCCCCCATCTCTCACAATTCTTTCAACGCAATCCAGAAAGTTCTATGTACTGCCAATTTTTTTTTTTGAAAGTCTCAAGGTGATGCCTGTGAAGACCAAAAACTTTCCAGTTTCCATTTCCCACTCTGCTGCTTCCCTGGGTGTGAACTCACTCTCTCTTTCTTGTTCTCTCTCAAACACATACACACACACACATACAGAAACAAGAATCGTTATGGCCAGACTACAGTTGAGTACAGACAGGCCAGGCACGACTCGCTGGGTAATACACCAGCGACTGTTCTGCCCTGAACGCGTTTATGTACTCGTTTCCCACGCGGTGCGCTGTTAGGTTCCCGAGGCCTTCATGATTACGTTACTTAACATATGCCCCGGGCCGCATCCCAGCATTCTCTGCCAAGTGGGCGCTCTGTCATCATGCGCCATTAGCGCCGTGCGGGGGCTTACCTACAGGCCGCGCTACCTTCTGTCGCCGACGGCAGTTTCTAGCAGAAATGCTTAAGCGATGGATATGGTGAGGTTCGCTTTTATGAGTCTGCTTGTATTTGCGTGTGCGGCGCATGTGGGCGGGTGAGGGAACAGACACGTCAAATGCAACTTCTTGCTGCTCACAACTGCCACTAAGAAAAGACAAAAGATGTATGTAATGCTCAACACCCAAAAATTGATCTTCATCTGGTGGCAGATGCAGAAAGTTTCAACCACCCCACCCCTCCCCACCCAAAAAATAACACTCCCACCACTCAGCCTCGGCCCTGCTCCCGTCTCCCACCGAGAGGATAATGAGATCGGAGCCCCACGGCTCAGCCACAGCCGGAGCAAGCGCGCTTCTGGGGCACGGTGCTGTCAGGGTGAAACAAGCCAGGCAGCGTGTTCAGCAGTCTGCCAGTGAAACGTGCGGGTTGCCATGTGTCGAGTGCTTGTAAACGAGGGCTGCCGTGTTCGAGATCCTGGATCCTAGCGGTGACAGACGTGGGTTGGGGGTGTGTATTCAACGCTCTGTCATTCATAAACGGGGCCCACTGTCCATTCAGTGGCCTGCCAGTTCTGGCTTGTTCCGTCTCCATGTGTGCGAGTTTCACGTACACACATGCCACTTAGTATTTAGACATGGTTCGCTGCACCCCCCCCCCCCCCCCCCCCCCCCCCCCC
>JAODLC010000045.1:3542479-3552558 GCA_026781145.1 Hippopotamyrus pictus | reverse complement strand
CCCGCCTCCAAGAGGTGCAGCCTCGGTGAGTCTAGAAGCTGCCGGCCTGGCTGCCTTGGTGCTGTGGGATGGACGCCATTCAACGATGCTGCCGGCTGGGGATTGCGGGATAGCGGGTGGTTGGGGCTTGGTTACAAGATGTGTGTTTCCCTAGGTCACTCTTGGGTCCGCAGTGCATGCTGGGAAAGGCCGAGGTTTGGCTGCAGCACACCACAAAGAGTCTACATATTTCTCCCTCTGTCGGACACCGGGACCAGATTGCTGCCATCCTCCATCACCACGGAGTATGGAAAGCCCAAAAATCGGCGGGAATTCTTCTGCCAAACTCCAGCATTATTTATTTTTGCTTGCCGGATGCTCTCACAAACCCAGACCAGACTTAAAAGGGTTTATGTACGTTCCACGATTTACGGCGTGGTCCTGAGTGACCCGACACAGGGCCTGGCTCATGATCCGCGCTCCCAGCCCGGCAGCTGAACTGTTTCACCTAGAGCTTCACAAGAGGCGGCCTGTTTAGCACGGGACGTGTTACAAGCGCAGGAATTCTTCGAGTTGGATTTGTGGGTGTCCTTCAGGAAGATGAAAACAGTTCCAAGGAGCAGGAAGGCAGCAGAGTCTGGAACGGTCTTGGCTGGAACAAGAGGTTTCTGTTCCGGTGCTCCCCCAGCGCCAAAATCAAGTCGGGGAAAGCAGGGCAGGTCCAGGGGGTGTGAAGCGGAAGATCGTCATGCACAGATCGACAAACGCATATAGAGAAACTCATGCAGACACACAAGCACAGAAAGGTGAGGAATTATGACATCGACATGAGAAAGTTCTGCAGTTCTGCAGTTCTGCAGGGTTCTGCGTTACAGAGAAGCCATATTCTGTGGTCACCCTGTCATAGCTCTGCAACACACTTTCACAAACTTGGCAGATGCCACAGATCTAAAATGTAGTAGATCCAGGGCAAAAGTATACAACATGCAGCCTTTAAATAGCTGCCCAGCAGAGCTTTCTGGATGAACGAACAGAAACAGTCTGATGTTCCAGAACTCCCGCTTACAAATGGTCTAATGTTCTAGAACACCCAAATGTGTAAATGTTTTAGAGCACTGTTTCCCAATCTGGTCCTCAGGGTCCTGCAGAGTCTCCATGTTCTAGCTCTACCGGGAGCTGGGAGGGAGCAAAGATGTGGAGCATCAGTAGGTCCCTGAGGACCGGATTGGGAAAGACTGTTCTCGAGCATCTCCATATACAAGTCTTCATGTTCTGGAATACTTCCAGATGACTGATTCAGACATTCTGAGCAGGGCCTCCTGTAAGAAGACAGCCACTTTCAATGGGACATCTGACCCACTGCCTACAAGATCTTTGGTTGCGCCAACATGGTGTTCAGAGTGTAACCCAGCAACACTAGCAATGAACCAATTTAACTTTACACTGTAGTCAGCTGTGATCCTATAACTCCACACACACACATTTTTTCACTTATATTCCCAATCTATTAACTTATTTACCTACCCATGACACCACGCCATGCTAGGTAGACAGTCTAGTGTTAAACGTATGTGCAAAACTTCACATGTACATACTTGTATATTTTCTTGACTTGTATATTGTCTTGAAATTGTCTCGCACGTTATATGTTATAAATGGCCACACCCACCCAGACAAATTCCTTATACGCATAACATACTTGGCCAATTAAGATTGTTGTAACTCTGATGAGGAGAAACGAGGGAGCTTCAACGACATCGGTGCAGCAGAGAAAGTGCACCCTGCGCCACCACCCTTCCGGAACCTTCCCTGTTCCAGGGCCAGGTAGGCGCCTCAGTCGCTGACGGCATCCGTCTGTTGTGGTGGGCATTTCACACAACAAAAGCGAGCTTTAAGTGTCAAAAGACGGGAGAAAGAAAAACAAACACATACAAAGAGTTGGGGTTTGGGCACAAAAGATTGCTAGAGGCGAGGAGGAAGGGAACCTGGGGGCTTCCTCTCGTCAGGAAGTGCAGGATCTCCAGGCCCTTAATTACACGCCAGAGATTAGAACTGCGCTGGCATACTGAGTCTCCTGGCTTTCTCTCCACGATGCCAAAACAAATATATACTGTTTACCTCCCTCAGGTCTGGGCGGAACTAAGTGTGGGAGGGGTGCACAGACCCGTGCATTGCAAGATCTTCTCTCGCAGTGAAAAAGAGTCCGGAAAGTGGAGGGGAAATACTTTAAGAGAAGCACAAACTGAGGTTCACGACTAGGTGTGTGTGAGGCAGAGCCGTCCTTGAGACTGCCGTCTTTTTGCCTTCCTGAAAGGCGAAGATGCAAACGCTGACTGTCACCTCGTCGCACAGCAGAGCTGGGCATGGTGGGGGTGCTCCTCGAGGCAGCTCTCAAAGTCCCGATTCCAGTTTCAGCGTGTATTTGATCGCAAAAGATGGATGAAGCCCAGCCTGGTTGAGCCGAGAAAAAAAACTTCTCTCTCGGCAAAACGGTACCATGCAGGGTTTAACAGACATATGATGCACAGAGAGACGCACAGACCTAGTGCTGGTCAACCCATTAGGTGATATAGACGGCCGACTAGGGAAGTGAAGATTGCCTAGGGCACCACATGGGCTCTGAACAGTACTGCACAGACCCACAGAAAATGTCTACGAGGGTCATGTGACGCGAGCGTGATAATCAAGGCCAAACAATGTGACCTCACTTCCTGCCAGGAGAGGTCAAACTCCTGCCCCACCATCCACGTGGGAGACAAAGACGCCGACAGGGGCAGCCTAGGATCTCCAGCTGGGGCCCACCACGCAGAGCTCCTTCAGAGGGAGGAGCCACCAGCATGGCCGCCAACTGGCGACCCAGCCACCGAGATGCAAATGCGTCCCAATGTCGCAATTTGCCGTCAGCTCATGAGTGGGAAACAAATTTCCCCGGTTGCCCAAGCTGACAGCTGGGACACAATGGCAGACGTCTCTCTAATGGAAATGGAAGAGGACCGACCACCTGGACCTCTCGTCGTTGGCAGATCTATCTGGGAGACAGGCTTCCTCTGGGATTTATGGATGAGGAGGCCACGGCATTCTGGGGCATCAACGTCATGCCAAGTGACTGACAGGTTTAATGGTGAATCATTTCACTGCATAGCCAAAGCAGGCACCGCCCATCTGGGGGGTGGGGGGCATTCTACCAATCAAAGGCAGGATTCCACCCCATCCATGTCTCCCTGGGTACGACACCCATCCAGGGCCCGCTATAGTTATTATTAAGTCCTTGTGACTTTTAAATCAATCCCCATCTGACTTCTGCTTTCTTCAGATGGTTTTATTTTTAATAGTGTTTCTGTTTCTCTTACAGTTAGTGTAAAAAAAGCCAAGGACAACCTATAAAAAACATTTTAAGCAGCTTAGACTGGCTGCCTCTATAAAGGCAGTAGGAGGCTGAGGGGGGAAGGCACAGCGAACCATTCACAAGCCAACAACCTTCAGGGTGCACCTGCCTCTATAAAGGCAGTAGGAGGCCGAGGGAGGAAGGCACAGCAAACCATTCACAAGCCAACAACCTTCAGGGCGCACCTGGAGCAAAGTGCTTTTGTCAGCTTCCTCCAGGGATGCTCGCCAGCATGTGCAGGGCTGAGAAGACGTGTGTCTCACCTGCCTTCCTTTACTCTGACATCAAGATGCCTTCATCTCAACCACTCACAGATTAACCGATTCATGCAGCGTGATGTTTTTTTCTGGAAAAACTCGGTTTACGTATCAAAGGTGTAACAGGGAAGCTGCTGGGGTTCGACGCCACAGCCTTTGAGTTCTGAACCCACATCCCTAAACGCTACATTACCTCTGGCGTGAACCGGGCACCTGTCACTGGAACCAAACCAATCCTGAAAGCGGGGAGTTCCTGATGACTGACTCATAGGTCATGTGATGCCCAGTGATGGGGCAGGCTGGCGCTTTAAAAAAATGAGAAGCAGAAGACACTGCAGAAGGTGCTTAGGAGACATGGGAGGTTGCTGATTCCTGTACATTTCTTGTTTCTCTTTTAATCACAGTGACATATTTTGAGAAAACAGGGTCAGCCTGCAACAACTGGGGGCTATGGGTACTGACCCACTGAAGCATAATGCTGATGGGAGGGGGATGAATATAAAGCTCATCAATAAGACAGCTTCTGCAGTTTGGGCTGATGGTGTCAGTGTCCCTCATCCTGCCTCTAAAGGGAGGGGCCAGGTTGGGTGAAGGGGCGGAGCTCATGGATTAGGCTGCCTGTGCTGTTTGGGCTGATTGAGTCAGTGTCCCTCATCCTGCCTTTAAGGGGAGGGGCTGGGCCGGGTAAGGGGGCGGAGCTCATTGATAAGGCCGCCTGTGCACTTTGGGCTGATGGTGTCAGTATCCCTCATCCTGCCTCTAAGGGGAGGGGCTGGGCCGGGTGAGGGGGTGGAGCTCACCTTCCGACACTCCTTGGGAAGCAGCTGGGTCCAGCTTTAATTAACCTGTCACTCCAGGCTGGACGGCAGACCGCAGAGCGTGTCTGTGGTTTAATGCCAAGTGCGAGCACGTGCACAGGGCAGCCTATATGTATGGCGGCTGCTTCTCTGCACAGTGATGTGTGTGAGCGAATGTGAGACCCGCAGGTGTGTGTGTGTGCGCAAGAGGGACACCACTGCCTCAGCTCAGTGCTTTAGTTAACGGTCACACACAGACACATGCAGACACACTCCTGCTGCACTTCCCTCCCTCAGCACTGACCCTTAAAGAGGAACAGACCAATGAGTCCCTGGTAATTAGGAGGTAAGCATCCACAAGATTGAGAAGATCCAAGGTAGACTGCAGGAAAAAAAAAATCAGCATAAAGGCACGGCAAAGGGGAGTCAGCTGACCCACGGAGAATGTCGTACGGAGGTCAGCTGACCTACAGGGAACTGTCATATGAGGTCAGCTGACCAGCAGGAGAGTCATGCAGAATGTTAGATGACATACGTGTGAAAACATCAGGAACAAATCTGGTTTATGAGACGCTCATGAATTTTTGAAAAAAGACTGGTACTGGAGCAACACAATCAACCCTTTTATCTCTGAAAATAACTTGAAAACGCGCTAATCCATGCCGTACGGGGGCCTGTCATTTCTTTCCTTTCCTGAAGGGGGCATCGGCAGGGGTGTCACGCCTTGTTTTTGTTAGGCTCCCCTCGCCGCCTGTATTTGTCTATCTGCCTCCCGCTCTCGCCAGACCGTAGAGCATAAGGCCCTGAGTTCTCCACCCCTCCCCTCCCCTCCCCTCCCTCACCCGTGCCCCCCTCCTGGGCCACACAGACGGCGCTAACTCCCCACCCACCCGTGTGCCCCCGTGCAGCAGCCGCCTGGTCCTGGCACAGCCCGGATCTGCTCGCCCTCTCTCCTGCCCAATCAACAGGCTGTGCCTTTCGAGATGTGGGATTATGGGAACTTTTCCCTTCCCGCCAGATGTTGCTCCCCTAGGGGGCGCCTGGTAGCCCCCACCACGCCAAGCCCAGCTTTGATGGTGAAGTCACAAGATGAGATTACGGGGGGCTACTCTTTTCAGAGTGTGTCGGGGGTAGGAGGGGTGTCGTAAATTAGGACTAAGCTCCCCCCCCCACTCTACCCCCCCATCCGGTCCTGCCGCATACCTCCACTTTGTTCCCAAGCTTTACGGCATTCCAGCGATCGGCAACGACCGGCGCACGGTCCTCATTAGCCGGCCCCCTTTCCCGCCTCGCGTGCCACACCGGCAGGGGCCACCGTCGAGCCCCGAAAACCAGCCGGCAGAGAGCCGTTTGCGCAAAACAGCAAAAAAGAAAAGAAAAGAAAAGAAAAGACAAACAAGATGAAGTTTTCAGCCCACGGATAACGAGCACTTCCCGCTGTTGCCGTGGCGGCCCTCCCGTGCAGCCTGGTAACGAGATGGGCTAATTACCAAGCTGGCGGAGACGGCGAGGAGGCGGGACTCGGGTTCACCTCTCACTCAAGTCGCCCGGCATTTTACCAAGGAAACCCCTGCTCCCGGGGGGTGGGGGGCAGGGGGCAGCTGGTCCCGGCCGCAACAAACGCAGGGAGTCTGGAGTCTCCCTCGAGCACCTTTACGACACAGGGCGCTTTGAGCCGAAAGACAGTAAAAACGAGAGAAGGGACCCAATTACCACCGCATGTGAAGGGAAACATCTGGCCCGGAATCCCGCCCCAAGGCCGCGGGCCGAGCACTGAACTCTCCTGTTAAGACGGTTTAAAACAAGACCTTAACGAGCCCCAGTGAGCACTTAGCGCAGAAGCAAAAGCAAAAGCAAGCCGTCCTCTGGGATCCCCGCTGTCTGCAGGCGCGTTCGACAAGTAGGAAACGGATGCGTAATTACATCACTCCACTACCCATGATGCCCCGTTCTCAAGAAATGACTTTCGGAGCCGGAGTTCTTACGATAAACTGGAAAAAAAACTCCTGTGATCCTATTTTTAGTATTCAGATACAAATGAGGCCAGTTGGCCACGCCTTGCACCCCCCCCCGTTCCCATCTGCACCCAAACCACAATAAATGCGTATTATTGTGGTCTAACATCTTGGGGAGGGCCCTTCTTAGCATCACAAATACAATAGGGATCTAGTTTGTGCAAAAGTGGTTGTATCTCCGAGTGAACGTGCACACCGCGGTGGAGCGGCCTGGCCAACAAAGATCCTGTGAGAGCGCTGGTGAGCTGGAATTTCCCAGGAGACGAGGGGAGCTCGTGAGTAAGAGCAGGTAGCTAACGGAGCACATTGATCAACGATGTCGAGGCTTCCTCAGCCAAGCCTTCACAAAACAGGTGGCCCTATTGCCCAGCACAAGCTATGGCGACATGCACAACCCGCCACCCCCCCCTCCAGCTGAAAAGGCTCAAGAAGCTGTCAGGAAGCCTTGGTTGAATGGTTACCATGGAGACGGGCGAGATTGCCCAAAAAATTGGCAAGAAGCCTTCCTCGAGAACGGCCTGCTATAAAAAAAAAAAAAAAAAAAAGTTATTCATGGAGGTAACGCAATTAAGGAGAGCGAGGAGAGAGAGAATACACATGGGGGGGGCAGTGTGGGGCTCAGGAAGGGCTGGGGGGGAAATGACTTTTCCATTTCCCTCCATTTCCAGTCTCTCCCCACAGAGGTAACCCAAACTGGGAGGACAGGGGCCGGGGTGACGACGGTGGTGCTGGTGTCGCTCCTTATTATCTTTTGAAACGTTCCCGGAACAATTGGAACAGGAAAGCTTACAAGGTCCTGTGGGTCATTTTCCGAGAGGAGGAACTCAACACAAGGAGCTCCCCCGAAGAAGCGGCAAAGCCGACAGGCTTATGGGGTGACTTTTGGAGGGGGGGTTTGAGAAAGCAGGAGCGTCTGAACGGCGGCAAAGGAGGCGCGGGAAAATCGCAGGTTACGCTTTCTGCGGACGCCCCGCTGGCGCAGGCGGGAATGCGAAGAATCGGAATGCGCCGACTGCGACGAGTCTCATCCACATTTTTGCAAAATAACAACCAACGTGCACCTAGTGGCTGGCCGCCCAGCAAACAGCGATGCCAGAGATTCACCATGAAACAGCCACTACCTCGTGACCTGACGTGTCGCTTGGCAGGTTAAACTCGCTGGAGAAGATATCCAGAGCAGAGGGAATCTCCACACAAACCACGGGGAAGAAAAGACCCCAAAACACACAGAAAGGCAAACACCTTCCACCGTAAAAACAATTCGAGGCATTTTTACGATCCAAAACAACATCTGTTGAACTTACTAATGCTCTCTCTTCTGGAATAAAAGGAGAAGGAAACTAGTAACTTGTTTATTGAGCGGAACAGCTGCTTGTTAACCTCAGGATTTGTGCGCCGCATATTCTTATCTGATAGTGAAAATAGTGAGAACAGTGATCATAACGCTCACATAGTCACAATGAGGCAGCCAGCATACAACCCCGCTTGGCGGGTGTGACAGAGGTTGCAGAAGACGACGATTTAAAAAAGCAGGTGAGGACTTACAGGCGAGAGAGGGCCGGATTCTTCTGGAAGAGCAGTTCGGGGAACTGTTGGAGCTGGTTTCGGTTCAGCCGCCTAGCATGGGGGACACACACTCTCATCAGAGTCAAGAGGACGTTTTACGAGACATTTTACTGACCTAGTGTCATCAATGCATGATGTCATTCATTTACTTCCAATTACAATATACATTGCAATCTGTAGACAGTGGACAATTACAAATCCCAAGGATTCAAAATGGGGAAAAAAAAGAAAAATCGCAATTTAACAGAGCTCCAAGCGGCATGGTCATTAAAGGAAGGACCTGGAGGTTGGTGGGTCAAGTCCCCAAGGAATCCTGTTTCATTAACCCTCATCAAAGTACTTAGCATCAATTACTGTGGTATAATGCCAAACTGCACGAATGGGAAAAGTTAAGAATCACTTTGGATAAAAACCATTAGCTAAGCAGCTAGCTGGTAATTTCAGGTTACCGCTGGAGGTCACCTGGAACCAGCACTTGAGAGGTTTAACCAAATTAAGGAGCAGATTGCCCCTAATTCCAACTCCACTCCAGACAGTATGCTCTGCACCAGATCTTTATGCCCCCGCACTGGGAGCAGATGTGTAATTAACTGGTTATCGATCTGGGCCCATCGACGATTACGGATCGCAAATCTCAGCGTCATCTAAGCA
Source organism: Hippopotamyrus pictus (assembly GCA_026781145.1). Classification (NCBI taxonomy): domain Eukaryota; kingdom Metazoa; phylum Chordata; class Actinopteri; order Osteoglossiformes; family Mormyridae; genus Hippopotamyrus; species Hippopotamyrus pictus. The sequence continues at coordinate 3,543,908 of JAODLC010000045.1, read as the reverse complement.
GGATTTCACTCTGTCCCGGCAGTACGGATGTCATTAACCACAACAAGGGGCGTTCAGTCCCGGGTAAATCGATGCCCAAAGACCTTACTAGCACTGCCTTTATTGGACTGCTAATCCACCAGTTTCTAACTGAAATACATATTAGATGTGGAGCAGGTTAGTGTTTTCTACTCACAGTTTAATGAGCGGGTCGCAATTTTACTCATATTTTAGTGTAATATATTAAATTTGCATTTATTTCATGTACGAGTGAGGTACCTACAGCGCTCACAGAAAGTCTAGGGATGCATGCTTAATTCTGCAAAAATGTTGCAATTTTAAGTCCATTGATAAGCAAAGTTTAACATCTGCACAGACATTCTTTTTATCAAGTGTCATTTTTTTTGACTGACTCATTCAGTTCTGTTCTTGCCATTTTGCTATAAATTGCAATTGTAGTCACTGGCTCCCAAAGGGACACTAAACACAAATATTTGGTGTTTTATATTATTGCAAACATGTTACGAACTAAAGAGCACACAATGATGCTTGGCAATGAACCTTTTAATTCAGAACAGCTATAATTTGGGTTTCAATTTATTACTACTTGAAATAAATGTTTCACGTAAAACTACTAGTTGTTTCTAATGTGATATATACTTTTTGAATACAAATGAATAAAGTAATAATTTTTATTAGGAAACCAATAAATTAGCAATATTTTTACTGAGTTAAGCAAGTGTCTCAAGACTATCTGTGAGTTCTGTGTATCACAGGCATACAGCTGTCAAACGTGGGGAAAAGTACTGCATCCAGTACAGGTTTCCAATGAGTAACCAGTACCAAGTACAACGTAGTTGGTATTGAAGAGAAAACAGGAGTAATTTATACTGTACTGCTTATAACCCAACACCAGGAAAGCTAAACAAATATTACTTGTGAGAATCAAGTAGTAACTACATCTAAATACCAAATACAGCATATTGATTCTAGGGTGGCTCAGTAGCCTCATGCCTCCAGTGTAGTAGGTTCAATTACAGCTCTGATTTTGTGTGTGTTTGGAGTTCACATTGATTTCACATGTCTAGAAGATGTTATTTCTGAGGTCCCCGTAATGTACCCTAAGCTGTGAGGGTGCTCGCACTCGTCCACAGCCGTCTGACCATGTATATACACATTTCTTTGCACTTGATTTTCCGGCAGAAACACTCACAGCCTCTCCAGCTCCTTCATGTCATCGAAGGCGCCACGCTCAATCGTGCTGATCCGGTTCTCCATCAGCTGCCTGCAGGAGAAAGCCAAGAAAACAAAAAATAATCAGTGACGACGCTGGGGAGGAAGTTTGGGAGGGGGGTCTTAGCCTGGGTGGTCCCTGGCAATGCTTAACTGGGGGCTAAAGGTTCAGCTCATAATGTGGTTTGGGGGGGGGGGGCGGGCAGGGGGCTGGGGG
>JAODLC010000045.1:3503505-3534478 GCA_026781145.1 Hippopotamyrus pictus | reverse complement strand
CGAAGGGGGCTCCAGACCCCCCCCCCCCCCACGTCACCATTACCAGCATCAGAGCACCCTCATATAACAGGTTACTAAGCCACAAAACTGGAGGGACATAAGCTGGGATGGCGGAGCGCTCGCTTAGCATGTGAGAGGCTGTCCCATTCTCCATGGGGGTCAGTGAGTCGGGATGCCATGTCTATGATGGGAAGGTCATCAGTTCGAATCCCAGGTTTGACAGAGCGATTTCTCCGCTGAGCCCTTAAGTAAAGCCCCAAACATCCAATTACTCCAGGGACTGTCTGACCTTGTTTTCTTAAAAACATAGTTTTTTTTTTTGGATATAAGCGTCTGTTAAATAAATACAAATATAAATACAAAAAACACACCATAGTAGCGGCGCAGTGGGCTGAAACATACGCAGTAGCTAATTCCTGTTTTATTCTCATGCAGGCACATTTCCTTTCTGGCACCGGGGCGACCCCCTGCCCGCTCCGTTCCAGGGTGAGCCAATCCCCCGCGGCTGATTATCGCTCCTGTTCCCAGCCAGAAGCGGCAGCCCGGGCCCCTGCGCCGAGTACGCCAACCACCCCGTCTTACCAGGGGCTGGCATAAAGATGGCCGACCTAAAGAGGCGTCTGCAGAACGCTGCCCATGGCGGGCAGAGTGGACCCGCAGCCCAGATCCAGGGGGGGAGGGACGGGGAACCCCACGGATCTCCGGACCAGCCATGTACTTACTCCTTTCTGTATTTATTCATTCCGGCATACATGGACATATGGCGCTCTGGCCCTGTGACAACGGCATGAACCCCGTCCAGGATAACTCGCCCATAACCGTGCCCCCCCCCCCCCCCGTGTGTGACGACGTGTGTCTGCGCCACACAACAGCCCTCCATTAGATCACTCGTTAACAGAGTTATTGCCTCCCCCCATCAAATTTATGATAAAACTGACAATTGCCAACATTTTTGACATATTTGGTCCCATTAAAATAAATCCAACTTTAAAAATAACCAGACGCACGTACACACACACACACACACATGCACACACACACCTGTCAGGTATACCTATCCTTATGAGGCCCGCTCATTCACTTCAATGGGAAAAATGCTAACGCTAACTATGACAACCTTAACCCCTACCCAGCCCCCTACCCTTAACCCCTAACCATAACCATAAGTAACCTAACAAAATACAAGAGTTTTTACATTTTTAGTTTTTTCATAGCAGTCACCGATTTTTATAAAATAGAGTTTTCCGTTATGGGGACCAGGAAACCGGTCCCCATAAGGGAAAAAAAACATATATTTATCATGTTATGGGGACATTGTGTCTCCATAAGAATAGGTATAACAGCTCGCACGCACACGCACACGCACACACACTCAGACACAGACACACGCGTCTACCAACACGTTCTGGCCCTTTAATTAACTGAGTGGTGCAGTGTGCAGTGCCAGCTGGATGGACACTGGCCTGTCTCTACAATTAGGCAGCAGAGGTCAAAGGATCACACCCCCGTTTACAGAACCCCCCGAGTTTCATCCCGCGTCAGTCTGACAAGCCCAGCCGTAATGCTAACGACGGCATGGGGGGAACGACCGGGGCAGGACCCAGCAGTCACCTCCCCAGGGTGAGTGCGCTGGACCTGGTCGGGGTACTTTATGAGAGCTTAGGTAGAAGGGGGTGGGTTATAAAGATACCCCCCCCCCCGAGTAACCTCGCTGGCCTATCATGATGTAACAAGCAAATGCATAAATTCTCCAAAGAGGCTGACCTTTGACCCCGCCCCCATTTAAAAAATCTGTCCTGTGCCCTGACATGCGCCACAGTAACGATACCCAGCTACCAAAAAACCTAATAAAAGACAGAAGCCAGATGCTGAATTGTTTCAACACCAATGCAAATAAAATTAAAAATCTGACAAATCCTCAATCTAACGGCGCCGAGACGTGACACTGGGACAGATAAGCGCGCCTGTCATGAGTCCGATTAGGCGGCGGGGCGGCGCGGCGCTGTCCGCTGCACAAATCTCTGCTTGTCAGCCCGCTCACCGGTACCTGGCCTTATCTCTGGGACCACGTGTGGGTCTGTTCGGCGCTCTGCAAACAGGGGCACAGATGGGGCTCCGATACGGTTTGCATAAACAGTCGCGTCTTTGACCGGGACGCCATGAAAACAGCCTCAAATGAAAATGAGGTAAAATCCAAGATTTTCCCGCCATGCTTTCCTTAGTTATAATGAACATGTCAAGAAGCACGTCTGGCTCAGCCCATACCCAACCCTGGGGGAGTGAGGCCAGGGTCAGGGTCAGGGTCTGGGCGCTCAGAGTCCGCTGCTCAGAGTCTCAATGGCTGCGACCCTGAATATCTAACCTAGTAGGGGAAAAGGGATGGGCAATGAAAGACAACAAGCACATGTAAGGGTAGGGGAAGAAAGAGAGATAGCGAGAGAGAGAGAGAGAGATGCTGGCAGGGTGTAAGGGATGGGAACGCGGCTCGCGAGGTTCCAGGGAACGTCCAGACGAGCGATGACACAGTAGTGCTGGCGAGAGTCAGAGGAAACATCGTGGCTTTGATTTTGGGCTCAGCCTTTCTCGGGAAGCCAACAGCCGGGGGTTGGGGGGGGGGGGGCATGTGCACAGCCAGCTAATGACAGTAGCCACCACATTCGCTGCACCCGGAGAGTCATTACAGAAGCTCGTCTGAGGGGGTAGAGAAAGGTCAGGCCTGACCCGCATGCTCTCTGACAAGTGCAAATGGGATTGGGGGTGTGCGACCCTCTCGTCTCCACTCTCCCTGCACCGTTTACAAACCTTGTCAGTGTGAAGGGGGGCGTCCGGCCCTGCCTGGGGGCTCGGGGTGGGTAGCATTATGTCTGAGTGGCAGATCTCTCGGCGGTTGGAAGGATGTAACAATACTGAGGTATGGCTGTAAGCCATACTTTCCGAAGCGGGAGCGCATTTCCTCGCAGAGCGGAACAACGGATCATGCTGTCACTTCTTATTTTTTATGATGATAATAGTAAGTGATTTTCTTAGCAGAAGCACTTAGAATTACATATTACAATGCAAGGCAAAGACACTAAATACTTTTTAATCATTATTATTAAATATACTATTCATATTAAAAATACTAAGGGTCACTGGTTTTAAAAAAAAATGTTTTTTAATCAAAGAATTGGAGGGGGAGCGTTTCCAATTCTGCCACAAAACATTTTAAAGTGAGCGTATAAGTAGAGGCGATAATAGGGACGCATATAGCAGAATGCAGAAATACCAACTAAGCGCAATCCGCAAGGGTATTCAGGCAATTATTGTTCAGGGAGAGGTACGTCCATGACAACTTAAGACGAGGTCCATTTGGCCACCGAAAGCTTATTTAGGTAATAATGCTTAATGACCGGGAGGCTGCGATGCGCCGGGGGCTGGACGCTCCGTACTGGCGGCTTTTGACGTGCGCAGTCACCATGATGGATTACCGCCGTAACGGGGATGTCGTGGGGGCGTATTCGCTGCCTCCAAGTTTAGCGTCGCTTTCCATGCAAATAAATATCTGGATAACATTTCAGCTGACAACATTTATACGTGTCTGACACAGACGTATGAGGCAAAACTGGAAAAATTGCTTCTGGAAAATAATTCCCGTTTCAAAAAGAATAACAAAAACATTTAAAACACAGATCTGGGTAACTTTTCAGCTCGATACCAGAATGCGTAAATGCCAACAAAACAAGTCAAGCCCCCTTAAGGTGCTATTTTACGCATTAAATATATGGCCAGTACAGGAAAATAAAATAAAACAGACTGAAATACATTTCGGAATAAACGCGGTGTATTCGTACAAAGCAACGCTACATCGACATTTTCTTTAAACCACCAGCGAAACAGAGCAAAAAGCTGTCATCTTTCATTCACTACACGCCGAGTTTTGTCGGTATTATTCGGTGTATATTCTAAAAAACAAATGCAGGAGGAAACAACCATACGAATACACAGCGAATACGTCTCGCCATTAAAAAAATAAGCAGACACTGCAACATCTGCTACTACAAGGTGCTGGAAATGAGACGGGGGGGGGCGCATTAAATATGCACATCTTCCTTCGCTACACGCGAGTCTGACACTCCGCTTCAGCCCGTCTGCAGCTTATGTATAATTCAGACCAGCGCTGTGAACTTGAAACAAAACTATCCGCAATGTGCGCGTCTCCCTCCGCTGTGATTTTTCTTTAGGAGCAAACTGAGGTCCGCAGGCAGCCTCGCTTCCGCCGCCGCCGCCGCCCGCCGCCCCGCACTGTGCACTTTCGGGAATTCGGAAGCCCGGACTGATAAAGACTAAAGGCTTTTTAATTCTCTCTTCTTCAGTACCTTTTTTTTGGCACTTCAGGCAAAACTATTTCCCTGGCAGTAAAACTCCGAAGGTGGAGGAGCCATGTGCCTTTTGCACCTGGAGTAAATTCTTCAACGATTCACATGTATATAATAATAATGACAGATAACGGGAAAATAAATATTTCAATTCCAACTTATTTTCTTGTAAAATACATGGCATACAGGGGAAAAGTTTACTGTAACGATCATAATAAACATCCTATTTTGTGAGTATTAGGAGGTGTACATTATCTATACCTCGGACCGCAGGCATTTCCGTCACCAGCAGCCGGTGCTACGCTCGACCCCATTTACGGCTCTACTTTTGGGGTGAAGCCCGCTGATGCAGACAAAGCACGCGGGCGCCTCGCGCGCACGGACCACGCTGGCAGGCGGCGCGTCTCGCGGCTGGCACCATGTGCCTGCGTGCATTTTTAGCAGACGCGTTAATTATGTATGTGCGTGTACATCTGCGCCTGTATTTCCGCACAGCACCTATTTATACCTGCCCCACTGTGGCAGCACGTTTCACCACTGCTATACAGGTTTTTTTTTTGGGGAGGTGGGAAGCTTATTAACATTGTTTTAATAGACATTTAACAGTTTCCCCCCTCCTCCCTGCCTCCACCAAGCAGATACTTACAGCCTCTCTGTGTTCCTGGGAATGTTCCTGGGCACAGTCCTGATGCCCAATCCGTGGCAGTCCACTGTGGTGCCGCTGCAGGTGCAGAGTGCAGGGCAGGCGTCGGTGAGCCTAGCAGCCAAGGCGGCCCACGCCAGCAGCACCCAGCACCACCGGCATGCTCTGACCCCGGCCTGGCCACCGTCCCTGGGCATATTTGCCGCCAGCTACAACCTTCGCCACCCGGCCTTGGTCCTCAGTCCCACAAACCTGCACTCCTGCCTCTGCGTAACTCTACCTCCACCCGTGAGCAAGAAAAATATCGTTTCAAATCTAATGCATTAAAAAAAAGACTCGCACAGATAACTATCTTAAAATGTTTACACAGCTTTGACAGGAATGTTTTAATTAAATGCCGAACTGCTATAATGAATCTGTGTTCTTTGCTGTTTAAGTTATAGCCTTCTCTAATCCAAATTTGTCCCCTTTTTCAGGCTCTCCTGTGCTGTCTGTCTCTCAGTGGAGATGTTCTCCTTCTCCGCTCTGGAGTTCGATCTTTCTCTCTTCCACTCCAGTGTCTCGTATGCCAGCCCATGAAAGAGGGAGCAGGGCAAGAGCAAAAAGGGAAAAAAGAAAAAACAACACACACACACACTCTCTCTCCCTCGCTCGCTCCCACCCTCTCTCTCTTTCTCTCTCTCTCATACACACACAGCAGTAATCCATCACAAGGATCTACAAATAGCAGCTCTTCGACTCCTCCCCTCCCAAACACCCGCACCCCACCCCCTGCCCCCCCTCCCAGAACCCTGCCTGAACTCGCGCTCGCTCACCCAAGCTCACAGCAGACCAGGAAGCGGCAACTTGCATGGAGGAGTCTCATCCGAACCCCCCCCCCCCAACGCACAAGAGTTGCCCACAGCTCCACAAAGAATCAGCTTCGTACAGTGGGGTAGTGTGGGGGGGGGGTGGGTGTTCTAGTAGCTTGGGGCAGCGTCGGACAACTTGCCTGCCCCACCCCCGTCTCAACCGAATAGAGTGGCAGGAAACAATCAGCTTTAATTTGGATGTGTGTGTAATTGAGGGGGGGGGGAGAATCTGCCAGTGAAAGGGGAGAGCCAGGCCTATAGCCACAGCAGACCCCATTCTTTATATTTGAAATTTCTAAATTGGGGTGGGCCCAGAACACAGAGCAAGACAGGAGGTGGTTGAAAAGCGTGATGAGGAGGCATTCTGGGCCAGGGCTGGCGACTGGGTGGCAGTGGTGGTGGGGGGGCTTATTTACCTGCCGTTTGCATGGAAGGGCAGAGGGCCAGGCCCTGGAAACAGACAGGCTGGTGCACCAGCTGTGAGTCAGGGACCAGGGGAGGCACAGCACTGGAGATATGCTCAGGGACTCTCTTTGTTCTGCCTCTTCAGACAAGGGACGGCTTTGGTGTCTCCCTTCAAATTCAAAAGGCATGGTCAGATCATGCCCCCCCACCCCCACCCCCACCCCCAAACCACCACCTCCCCTCCGGCATTTGACTGGCACTGCACTCAGCCACCTGGGGCCCGACACACCCCTGGCACAACTGCAAACAGATTTGTCTTTAATTATCCATAATTAGCGAAGTTATTTCATCCTTTGTCGCGCGTTTCCATCTCGTGGAAATCAGTGTAATTGCTTAAGGTTGTGCCTCGCACTTTGGCGGCAGAGAAAAAGGATTCGCAGGAAACGCAAGTCAAACATGCAGACCTCTACAGCGCAGTGTTAGGAATATGTCTGGCACACGGCGATAATGAGCCGCGTGATGAGTGCTTGACGCGTGTTAAGAGAACGATGTACGGTGTAGCCGGTACTGGTCCAAAGCCCTTGTAGCGCCCCCCCAGTCCAGAAGGCGACGATGGCTTGCTAAGTCGGCGCCCCAGCCGCCTACCTCGTCTGCGTTGACCGGCACTGTGTGGCTACAACCCTGAAGCTCAACTTTCTCACCAGACGGCATTTATTGGTTAAAAATATATATTGATGCCACAACTGGCTGCCCTCGACATTGCAGTCGATTTGCAGGAAGGGTGACAGAGTGCCGCACCAGACCGGCTCAGTAAATACAGACATGCATGCTCCCTTCGTGACGGATATCATCAGTTTGACCAACTTAGCAGAGCTTCGCCTAATGAGTTCTGCAGCTTCGTTTTGTTCTGCTGTGTGGGTTTGGGCACTTTTTAATGTACGAGTCACACGCATTAAAGCGCATCTGGGAAACCCTGGGAGCAAAACGTTAAATGTCAGCACGCAACAGGGATGGCCCCGTATCTTTTAAAAACAGCGCAGCCACCGAGCCCGTCACAGATGCACAGCAGAGGCCCAGAGCAGCTGGCTCACATCCGCCCGAGCCGGCAGCATCTTCGCAGTCATTAGCTGCACGTCTGCATTCGGCGTCCCGGGTCACCGGCAGTACAGCGGTCCCAAAACCGAAACCGGCGCTGTATCGAAGGGGACAGCGGCCCCATTTCCACGCTTCATTTCCTTTGGGCTGGAGCCTGTGGATACAATCAAGCCTGAGACATTCCGCATGCAGAACACCAGGCTACGGGAAGCTGGAGAACTGTACCATTCAAACAGTTATTTACTGAAGTTAAGCAAAAGCCCATTCCAAACACATGCTTCATTTTAAATGTAATATCCTCTAGAATAATAATCTTAGTCCAGGCCAGGGATTGTGGACCAGTCAGTGGCGAGCTCCTGGGAAGGCAGGTTTGTATCTTAGAGTCCTTGTCCACTGGTGATTCTGTTGACTGCAACCACAGTGAAGGTTGAACGTTACATTAATACCCTTTGGCATCTGAAGGGATCAGCGATAGAGCTGAATCTGCAACCTTCACAGAACACACAAACATTTAAGTAAAGCATATTGTATATATAAAGCAAGACAAAAATACACAGGTACACCTTGGGGCACTCAGCGAAGTCAGACAGGTGGCAACGTGCTTAGCATGAAAGGCTACATGCCGGAGGCGGGCCAGACAGGGGATGTATGGCAATGGGGCTCCAGGAAAACGTGCCCCGATGAAATACTGCCCAGCATACATGGACAGTGCTTCAGCTTCCTATATTATCCTCCATTAGTAAGGAACATAGTTAGCAATAGGCCTAATTACGAGAACGGACAGTGGCTTGACTCCACCTACTCGGCAGATAATCACTTTCAAAGAATGGGCATCCTGACAATAACTAGTTAATGGACATTAAAGAATGATATCTAAATCTATTCAGCTGCAACCTCCATGATCAAAATAAATGCCATACAAATAATTTTTTTTCGGGGAAAATCGGAGAAAATATATTTGGTACATTTACCAAAAAATCTTTACATCTTAAAAAGCGCCCAGTGAATAAGGGATAGGAGTAAAATATGTTGTATAAAGTTTCTTAGTTCTCTACATGCAAAATCAAAAAAGCCAAATAACATTCAGGGAATTTCCGTTTTCTTTGATACACCGCCATCTAGTGGCTGGACACTTCAACTACAGCATCAATGTGGTAAACAATGTATGATAGATGGATTTTAAATTACAACACAAACAAATGGAGCAGAGTAAAAACAAAAGAAAAAGTTTAATCCAAGATGAAAAAAAATATTTATAATGCTACACTGTAAATTATATCAGAAATATAAAAAGCACATGGACAGAGTATAAGACGTCAATGCTTTTAGAGCAGGTAAACAGAAACGGAATGAATTCCAAGAAGTACCTGGCTTCGAACGCGAGTAGTTTTTCCCCGTTCATTCCTTAGATGATTACAATAACAGGACCAACCTTTTACCAGTCTCACATCTCTAACCTTTCAATTAAAAATAAAGCACGCGGCAGTTTGGACAAAAGGCTGACGAAAGAAAAGATCTCTGAGGTTAATCACCAGGAAACTCCAAAGTGGGACACAAACACATCCATCAACAAAACAGAGGTGAGTAGTTAATAAAACAGAAAAAAACATTTAAAAGGCACCATAAAATTTTATTCACTGTACATCCAGTCAAAAAAAAAAAAAAAAAAAGATTCACAGGATAGCATCAGTAAAATCAGGAAAATGTATAAAATCCACAGGGGTTTTAAGGTAACAGTTTATGACGTTTTGTAACAGCGAAGCACAAACACTTCCCTCTTAAAAGGATGGATCTCAGTTAGGAGGACAACACATGTGATCATTTAAAGTGAAACGCTCCACTCGCCTCACAGGCTGTTATGTGATATTTACAGCAAGGTGCCTCTTTAACACCCCGGAGTAATCAGACTGTTCTTGAATATGAGAAACAATTAAATGAGAAAGTACCATGGAGAAAAAAAAAAAAACTGCAGATGCATTACTATCATGAAACAAGGCATAACGTATATTTTAAAACGTATATTTTCAAACCATATGTAACACACAATTCTTCCAGCAATTAACCAGAAACAAAAAGCAGAATAGTTCTAACAGTATTATTTTTATCAGAGTTAAAACAATATCCACTAAACAAAAGGAAAAAGGACTTGCAGCACAGGGGAGATTTTGAATTGAAAATGTACGTTAAAATACTCCCATTGACTGTACAAGATACAAGCAGATTAGCATTTCACCCGCACAAACCTGTAAAAGGAACCCATCTGACATGCCTCGCCATCGATTCAGAGAAACCAAATATCACTTGCAGAACAAACTTCCATTTCATCAGTCACCAAGCCCATTAAAAAAAACCTTTCTGCATACTCAGAGACTGACCTTCTCAACAACAACTTTCCCGCCACCAAAACATCTAGCCTTTCCCCTCCCAGAACATCCACAACCTCACCTAACCCGCCATACACATTAAAAAAAGATTCTTTTGTTTTCTATAGACATTTTGAGAAACACAACCTTGAGACTCACTGGTACAACAACAACAAAAAAAAGTAAACAAAGATGATGTCCTTGTGCGGGAAAGTCTCACCATTTCATACATGCCGTCGTCCCTGGTAACATAGTCAGCTTTGCAGCCAATGGAACCACTATTTTGACCTTGAGAGCATCAGACAGCCCATATGTCACAGTATACACAATTACTTGAACAATTAAAAACAGCTTATGGAAATAAAATTGTAAAAAAAAAAAAAACCACTCCCAGAGGAGGGTTAGAGGCCAGACTGATGAGGTTAAACATAGAAACATTTTTAGACAGCAGAAGACAGACGCCAAAGGAGTAGACATCTATTTAAAAAATAACATCCCATAATATCAATTTAAGGAACATCCCAGAGGAATTCACGCTCATCCCAGGATAAAAGTAAACCTAGTAACGAGAAAGCATGTCCATTAACTTGAAATCCAGTGGAGTCTACATATATGGAGGCTATTAAGCCACTATCATTTAAAAACAGTGGTACAGGAGTGAATAAATATCTACATACTAATGTCTCCCAGATAAATATCATCACATATTGTTTATGCTGGCATATGCTTGGGATTAATGGACAACCACAGATGCATGTATTCAGTAAACAAAAAGAAATTCATAAAAATTCATTCATAAAAAATAATTCAGTCCCTCGGGAGGGATTGGAATATACCACAGTCGTTGTGCAATAATAACATTAATGCTAAAATTGATATGGCTCTTTGTGAAAAACACCCCCCCCCAATCCCAGCCTTAGCTCCCATTTATCAGCCTAAGCATTTCTGCTTCAGTCTGCATTTGATGCATGGACGTCGCATGCTGGCCCGGTTTATGTGTCTGACCGCCTGGGCTGGTCACAACGCAGCTGTGCTCCTACAACATAACAGATCAATGTGCAGCTCTCATGTTACTGACAGAACAGCCCAGGAACACAGGCGGCCCGCGGCGGTCTCGCTGGGTCTGACGGGCCGCACGGCAAGGACACGGAAGCACCGGCCGGCAGGAAGCGGCTTCCTCACGATGTGGTCCCTCACAGCGCTTACAAGTCACATTAAAACATAAAAACATTTAAGAAGAAAAAAAAATGTCACTGGAGATCCAGTGTAAAATGATTCCTGCCCCTACACAGAGGACTCCTGTGTGGGTGTAAACCACACGCTGGGGATGGAGGATTCCTGAAAAACAGAAGAATTCAGACATAAGGTACACAGCGCCCTCTAGATAACGGCTAAACATAACCGCACTGTGTGCAATGCCTGTAATGGTGAGCCAGCCTCAAAGACTTTACACTGGGGGGGGGGGGGGGGAATGCAACACATAAAAGTGAAATTATTAGGCCCAGCTAAGATGCTTACATAGAGCTATATAATAACATTCATATAAATGTTGATATAAGCACCATACACGCACCATTTATATAAAAACACTAAAATCTCAAAGCCATTAACTTTTATTAGTGATCACGTTTCTGCTACATGTGCTGATTCTCTCTGTGCCTTTGTCACCAGCATCTTGTTGGTGAGACAGTGTCCCCTAATGGAACGGATCGACATTAGAAACAAAAGTCCAACGGGCAGCTGACATCACCAGAAGACGCCGTTAACCCCCACCCTCGCCACATCCCCCTGGTGGCCACCTCTGTTTAGTGCGCCAGTACCTGGTCCCAGCAGACGACAGCTGCCCCGGGACAAAGGGCAGGGTTTGTCACTACTGCAGAATCATGGCCCCTCTGTGTCTAGGGAACAAGACGGTAACAACATCAGACATAAAGCACAGATTAGTAGCAGAACAAACCGAAAGGGATCATGAGAACAGCCTTCACCCAGGGTGCACTGCTCCGCACGGAGCTGGAGAACGGCACTGCCGAACTTCGAGCGAGGCGGGTTCCTTACAGCGTTCCGGCTGGGGTTCTCCTTCCCGTGTCCCTCGGTGGGGGCGTCTGCAGATGGGGGCGTCCCCTGGCCTCGCCTTTCTGCCGCTGCCTGGCTCCCCAGGACTCTTTTCTGTGGCACAGGACGACGGTTTAAAGGGTTACCACTGCTGATGCTTTGGCTGGTTAATTTTAGTGCAAACTTCTTTCAGTGAGACGAATATAATTACAGGTGAAGAGCCTCCTTCTTCAGGGAAACGGCAGCAAGCCGACAGCTGAAAAGGCCATTCTACCATATTATAATCATTACCTTTTATTGTCAGTGTCTTTATCTGGATCTCAAAGCCTCATGCCTTCAATCCCCCATTTACACAGCACAGTATTAACGGCAATCGCTCAGGGTAGGTAACTCGACCACGGGGCCCACCTTGATCAGCCCCCCGAAGGACCGGGAGCGGGGGTGCTTCTTGCCTGTGGGGGGGGTCTGGCAGTCGCATCCTGGCGTCCCTGGTGTCACCCCCTTCGCAAGCTAAAAATTGGTGGGCGGAGCCACAAGACAGACGATTACTACTGGCTTACCAAAGCAAAAACCTCTCCCCAGTTCTCAGCTACCAAGGTGCACCCAGTTACACGTTAGCAGTGCGGGTTACAGAAGGAAATTCACGACGTTTGGGCTAACGCACTGACCCATCTCGGTCAGAGGGCCAACGCTGAAGCTCAACCAGGCCCAAGATCAGCTCTGTGCAAAGTGCACTTCTCCCTCTATCAGGAGCGGGTACAGGCTGCCCCCTGCTGGTCAGTGTAGGTATATTCGGAAGCCACCTGGCGGATGTACTTCTTCTTCTTGGCGGACTCGGGCAAGTTGTTGACGTGGCGAAACAGCTCCCTGAGTGCCTCCTCGGTGTGTGGGTTGGCCTCGGGGTCCGGGCCGGGCCGCTTGGAAGGCGTCGCGCTCGTAGAGGCAGGCAGGTCCAGGTCATCCTGACAGATGACATACATGGAAAGGGACCCGCTGGGTTCCGGGCTCCATCACTGGTCGACACGCGTGTCACAGGACAGTGCTGGAGAAATAACTACCTTGGACTGCGGGATCTTCAATGCCACAAGCTGCTTTCTTGCGTGCTCCCTGATGTAGGCAGGTGCCTGTAGAGACGGAGACATGAACAGTCCTAATCCGTGAGATCCATGGGGCTTTCACGCGTCTCCAAGCAACCCCTGCAGGCAGCTGCAGTGTTTACCACCACTCAGACTACACGTGTGTGTGTGTGGGGGCCCCCTGTTGGCCATAAAATGTTATGGGAACCGAAAGTGACTTTTTGCATGGGATCCCAGAAACAAAAAAAAAAAAAAAAAAAAAAAAAAAAAAACTTATGAGCCAATCAGAGGCCAATAACACAAAAAACACAAAAATGGCAACTTCTATTGTTATTTTACAAAAATAATACAATATACAGTGCCGGTCGAAAGTCTGGACACACCTTTTAAAGCCTTTGTCTCCATTTCAGCTGTTATTCACCTTACAGTAAAAGGCCTCGAGGCAACAAACTTAAACTCTAATATTACAACTACTAAGTGCCGTGTTCCACATCTGAAAATTTCCTGAAATTTTAGCCTGTCCGAAAAAGCCACCTTTGGATTCTATGACAGCGTTGCAGACTCTTGGAGTTCTTCCAGCCAGCTTCCACATGTAGCCACCTGCAATGCTTCTCCAACAGTCCTGAAGGAGTTTCCATTGTTTTCTGGGCACCAGTTGGTTCTCTTGCTGTTACTTTTCGATCCAAACCATCCTAAACCCGCTCAATAGGGTTTAAGTCAGGGGGGATTGTGGGGGCCAAGTCATCTGTCACAACACTCCATCTCTTTCCCAAGATAATACAGTACTTACATAACCTCGAGATGTGCTTAGGGTCTTTATATTGTTAAAAGCAACTGATTTTCAGTAGGGGTGTAATTCGGAGATATGAAACACTTCTCTTGGCTGTTGCAGTATTGGATATAACTTCATTGCCTCAAGGCCTTTTACTGCAAGGTGAACCAAACAACTAAAATAGAGAAATACATTAAAAGCAGGTGAGTGGAGAATCCTGACAGGTACTTCATGTACAAAAAGGAAACCTCCAGTGAATACAGCAATGCCTTCTCCTCTAACGACCATATCACAAAGACGGCGAGACTGACTCGGAAGAGTTTCTGCGAGTGCTTGATGAGGAACGCCATGCCCTCGTTCAGCTTTTTGATGTTTCCTTGCAGGTCGGTCGCAGTCATCTAGAACAAAGGAGTTAATTAAAGCAAATTTATCCCAGGGAAAGAAAACATCCCACAGATGCCGTATAGCGGGGGTTTGCGATTGGGACTCCTGTGTGCTTTGGGAAACATTTTAATTAGCGATTAATCAGCACCTGAAAAGCCAGATGCGGTTTTATTAGTGACATAATTACTTGGGAGCCACATAATAGGCGTCCCTGACAGGCAAAATTACTCGAATGCACACACCATGGCTGTAATAAAAGGCTTTGTGAACCGAGTTAGCTCAGGGGTGATTCCAGAATTTTTTTAGGGTGGGGGGGGGAATATGAAGGGGCAACCTTATCTGCCAATGAGATGAGTTGGCGAGTGACAGGGGAGGAGACACTATGAAGGCCAATCAGCTTTCAGCTGGGGGCAGCGGCCCTGTGGCCCCCGACCCTGAGATCACACGGTGAGGGGCAGAGAGATGGGCAAAAAGGAATGAGCCGGGAAAAAGTAGGGAGGTTATTCCCGGAAAAACCGGGAAAGGGGGGCAAAAAAGAAAAAACAGGACAGGAGGACAAGCGGTGAGAAGAATAGAGGATGGAGGAGGGAAGACAAAGAGGAGAGAAAAAGAAAAGCAGGACAAGAGGAGTAGGGGAAGGAGGGAGCCCTGGCGGGTCACCTACATTCTTGGGCCACATGACGTGGGGCGCAAACATGAGCGCCAGGTTGAAGGCGGACATCTTGTTGGTGTCCTGCCGCCGGGCCGTCTGGTAGAGCAGGTCGAGCAGCAGCTTCAGCAGGCTGCGGTTGGCGGGGGGCAGCAGCAGGAGCAGCAGCCGCAGGGCCTCGATGCGCCGCTCCTTGTCGGGGAGCGTCGTCTTGTTGCCGTGCTCGTCGAACAGCATCAGGTCTGTGGGGGGCGATGGTGGCTCGGCGGTTAGAAGGCTGTGGCTCTCGGCGCCTCGCTCTGCCGCCCCACCCAACAGCACCCATGCACACCTGTCCTCGTACCCGCTCGGCCACTCACCTGCTATCTTCAGGTGGGCGTGACAGTGCCGATGCGTGAGCAGAGGCTCAGGCAGCTCCCCCAGGAAACTCTTCAGCAGGCTGGCCACGTCGTTGGGGTGGTAGTCACCCGTCTCCAGGTCGATGTCCACCCCACTGTCCAGCATCTCCCGCAGGGCCTGCTGCCGGATGCTATTGCCCGGGACCCTGAACAGGCCCTCTATATGCAAATCTGAGCAAGCCGCGGACACAGAGACAGTAATGGGCATTTTAACACCGCGCTGACAGACTGCAGCAAGCACGGCTGGTTTTAAAGAATTAGGGCACCAGGCACCATAGTTTCGATATTTCAAAAAAGTACAAGTATGGTACTTCTAGCGTTGGGTTTTTTTTACTGATACTTTTCACTTTGTTTATCGTTATTTTCGGAGATGCCTTTTCAGGATGGCAGATGCATTTTCAGTGTGTGAGGCAGGTTATCTGCATAACCAAATTGACAATGAAAGCATTTGCAAGTCCCGCCCCAAAGTTGCGAAGTCCCCACAATACCCCAGCTCGTTTGGCACAGGTACCTGCCCGGAAATCAGAGGAAAAGGCAATGTACCAAATTTTTAGTGCCAAAACTACAGTACTGATGCAGTGCAACTATGGGATTTTATGTTATACAAAACATTTTCCTGCCTTAAACCAGTGTCTGTGTGTCTGTGTGCAGAAATCGGCATCAAACTAAAGCCATTCCATGGACAAAAAGTACAAGAATTTGTGCTATTTTAATTGGGAGCAGTCAAGCCCACCTGACCAGCGACGCACAGAAAGACTGTGGACTAAAGACCGCACAGAGTCTGTCTGGCAGCATGTTCTACAGGAAGAGCACAACGGGAGCTCTCACTTCTGCTCAGGTACTCGATGAGCTGGCAGATCTGAGCGATTCCTTCCTCAGTCAACGGTGCGCCGAAGACAACTCCCTTCTCTGAAAAAGGGTAAACACACGACGGTAATAAACAGTACCCCGGGATACTTAAACTGCTGATATTCAGTATAAATGCAAAACCCGGGCGGTCATACATAACATTTATTCGCTGCAGCACGCTACATAGTTCAGTATTAAAGATGTGTTTACTGCCAGAAACCCATCTCACTGAAATTACAAAGCATAACAAAGATCCTGAAATTTTATGAGACACTCAGCCTCATATAACTCAAGACAGCAGAGCCAGAAAGTTGCTGCACCAACCATTTCATTATTGACCATTTATATGGTCTAAATGATGCCAACTCAACTTTATTTCATAGTCTTGTCTAATCTCTTTACTAATTGATTATTCAACTTCAACTGCTATTACTGGGGGAGATTTCAACACCGGTATTGATCAAACACTGGATCGATCAAGAAGGTACTCCAATGAGACAATCAAACAATACATTACAGACCTCAGCCTTGGAGATATTCGTCATCTGCCAAACCTCTTAGCGAGCGAGTACACATGCTCCTCCGACACCCGCCAATCATTCTCCCGTATACATTATTTTCGGACAGCCAGCTCTATTTTACCTGATGTACCCAAAGCCACAATTCAGCCAACTCTCATCTCGGACCACGTTCCAGTCGGCTTTTGCGTTATCGACAACCACTTAAGGCCAGGCGCAAGCAGACAGTGCTTCAATACACTTAAAGATATGATGTTACCTACTTCAGAAAAGGCATTCTTCTTGGAAATGAATGACCCTTCTAGAAATGCCATGAATATTATGAAGTAGTGCCAAGAGGGAGGGAGCACCCTTACATCCAGTATATTACAAAAACTGGCTCAAGAATAAGAAAAATTAATAGGCTGGGAAGCTAGATAAAAGCAAAAGAATACCTGTCGATCTGATACAAGACGGTTCACGGAACATGACATACTCAGCACAAGCTGCCCAGAATCGGCCTCTGCGCTCAGGACATTCCGCACCTTCAACATCGCCGACAGGCCCCATCACTCCTGGGCATGGCCAAAGATACACCATGTCTGGCAGGGAATCACCACAAAAACGTCTGCATTTCCCTGGACTCACTGGGAGATACATCTGAGACCGAATCAAGTAAAAACCTGCCCTCCGTTTCTGCACTAAGTGGAACATAAAGACCAACTTTCTTTGACAGAATAGCACGGCTTATTAGCAGACCATACTTCATTCAATAAACTGCTGTCAAATAACCAACCAAAAAACAACTTTAACACGAGTCGAATCCACTGAAACAGCTGTCAGCAACTGGCAGACTCCAGTCCTCATCTTGACCAAAATGAAATGGAGTCCATAACACCATACAATCGAACACCCCGGGGTCAAGAAATTTTTTCTGACACAAAGAACCTTGGCTTTGTGTTTTTGATAAAATTTGACCCTTCAAAAAAAATAGCTGGGGACCCCAGGACTAAACCCTAAAAGAGGGGGGTTGGTTTCTTGCAGTATCCACACTACCACCTCTATCAATAGAGGATAAAGACGGATTAAAAACCTCTTTCATCACAGCACAAACAAACTTTCAGACGAGTTAAATCCAGTCACTTCTATGGATATATTCTTTGGTATTCATTTTCATTCAGTAAATGTATTCTCTGTTGACCTACAAGAACATTATCAATCATTTCACTAGGGTAGATGTTTCTTTAGTCCTGAAAGACACCCGGTGACCTTCCCAGGGAGACAAAATGAGGAATCAGATTTTTATTATAAGCTCATTGCATCACCCATGAGTGCCGGGGGGGGGGGGCCCTTCGGCGAGTCCTGTGAGTTCCCACGGCTGACTGACCTTTGCGCTTCAGGAAGTTGAAGGAGCGGAAGAAGCCGCCAGCGCTGGGCAGCTTGGGGTCCACATCTCCCAGGAGCTGTGCAAACTCTGTACCGGGCAGGTCGATGAGCCTTGTGATGTTGCTCAGCACCAGCTCGGTGAAGCTCTCCGGGTGAATGTGACGGAGCTTCTCCACGAAGAAATCCGGGTTGAAGATGATGGGAGAGTGGCCTGGTGGGCACATCTCCTGGCTGACGACCACGTTGCACAGCGTCCCTCTGGGAAATGGGACGAGGTCAGCTTTGAGGTCACCGTTCACCTGTTCAACTCATAAATACATCTGAAGTAATAAACAGTTATCCAAATGGGCTGCACTGGAGCAGGGGTGTCACAATATGAGGTGGGGGGTGGTGGTCCTCTAAATTGCCCTGGGTGGATCCCCGCCACCCCTCCACTACTGGGCATGCTGGTCCTTCACCTCTGTAACCCACTAATCATACTGGACCCAATTGGAGGAACACATTTACATAGAATTAATTATTCTCCTAACATTTACAAGGTCAGACTGGGAACCTGCAGACCCTCCAAAACTGGTATGAAAGCACAAAGCAGCAAGTCGAAATGAAAAACAATTAATTTTAGGTGCATGCAGAAAACTGCCCTTCCCTAAAATATAATGACATTATTAAGAGAGCCTACAACATATTACAGGGCTCTTAGGAAAGCTGTTGACATAGATATGGAACCGCGGCATTTCTCTGCAAATATTCATAGCACACAGAAACAAATGGACTGTCACTTTCATGGAATACAAATTACAAACTAACCTAGAAAGATGTAAATCAAGTATTTTCTACATGTGCTGTTATTCAAAAAGGCTCCAATATTTATGGAGAATGTTTCTGTATAGTTAGCATCCTTTCAGAGTACAGCATAGGGCAGATTTCATAACGATCTGGCCAGAATTTAGCCACCAAACTCAAAAAGCTGCATCAGTTACCAGATGACACAAAGTTCAAATCTCAGATGAACCTCTGCTCTGGTAAAACCTTAAGAAAAATAGTTTGAAATTCCTCCATAAAACATTCAGCCTTTAAACATGTAAAAGACGAAAAGCAGTATGCCAGCGCAGAACATCAGATGTGGATTAATGCTTACAACTAAAGGTCCCACATTGTACCTATTCACCTGTGAACCAGGAGCTGCACGACTTTTTGTGATTCTGTTGTCTGGACAATAATTGATTCAGCAGAGAAACCAGCCAATGACTAACTGAAACAAGCGGTGCTGAAGCCATCAGGGACTGGAGCTGCTTACAAGTGCACCAAAGGTGGCGATGGGAAAAATCCCACAGAGGATGGGATCACTGCTGGCTGTCAATCACTGCCCGGTCAAATCCAAAGATTGACAATAAAGTAACCAATGAGAAGGAGATTAAAACAGTGACTGACAGCACAATAATACCAGCCACCATAGGTTTCACTGCTTCATGCATATTACCTATAGGAATAGAGTAGACTCTTGGCAGAGGGTGACTGTTAAAAAACACAGAGGGCAACGAATGAGGAAAAGAGTTAAGAATCTCTGTTCTTCAAGTAGTGATCCAAACACTTGGCTTACAACAAGGGGGAGGGGGTTGAGACTGAGAGGGCTTTAATAACGATGAGAGGATGCTGTACATAGCAGGTCGTCTAGTTCAGGACAAAAACAGCAACGTCATCTTCACAATAATGCCTATTATCATCTCTGAGCTGCGTTTAATGCGGCTGAACTTCCTTTGCTCATTCCACCAACTGGCAAGTGCTTCATATAATAAAAGAATGACTTCCATAACAAGGTCACTGTCCTCATCAAGCTTATAATTAACAAAAACAAAACAGAGTGTGAAATTAATATGTGACAGGAAACAATTATGAGAAGCACAGCACTATCGTGCCTTTTACCTCCAGGGATCTCATAGAGTTACGTATTTACTGTGTGTGGAGTGACCTTGGTCTATATGTGCTCCTGTAGACAGCCTCCAGGTACCCTGGGTCACACCCATGACTCAAAAGCATTCTGTTCAAGCTGAAACTGGAAATCCATGCTGTTATTTGTTTTGCACACGCTACGTCCCTTAAAACATTTAAGATAACCATGACAAGAAGCAGATAAGGGGTTAATGACAATGTATGAACAGATAAAAGGGTGGGTACAACTACAATCTTGTAAAGTGGCAAAGAATATAAATTTCTGCTTAAACAGCATTTAAAACTCATCACACTACCCCAAAGTTCACCATGGACAAGTGAAATCTGACACACACCCATATCCTAATGACAACTTTAACATTTATCAGCAGAACTTTATTCTAAAACACACAATCTGACGATAAACATGCAATTCTGACAACTTTCTCTTGACACTTGATCTGTCACAAGACTCTTCAATGTCAAGGTTCAAGAGAGAGACCGGTATGCCCGTAATCCTCAGCAACAACTAATCAAGTCATAAACCAGTTCTTTACGTGACAAGCTGAGCTTTGGAATTTAGCTGCTGCAGTAAAATTAATATTGTTTACATGCGTATAAAAAGAACGGTACAAGGTTTGTAGTACATGCCCTTAGGATTTCTACTAACGCTGCTTGATTCAAAATGAGCTAATGGCAACACGGATTACTAATTATGCAACACATCATGCGTTTGAGGGGAACCTCTTGCTATTTTTCGCCCATCCATAAATGCAATAAACTGACTAAAAAACTAATACGCGCGATTCTTGCGTTATCTGAAAATGAGTCCTGTACGCTTCAGTGTCCATGTGTATGTCGACATCTATTCCGGTCTGCAGTGCAGTCGTGGGTATTATACAGGATGACAGTCTTACATCGAAACAAATTATCTCAACTTGGAAAAATGAAAATACAGGAGAGGGAAATTATTTACATGTACCCTAAACGACAAAGGCAACTACAAAACGGACATCTAATGGTATTTCACTGCACGCAATAAAAGCCCAAAACAGGCTATTACACCATGTCAACAGCAGACCACATGTGACCAGCTTGGTCAATCGGTAAAGTGTTTTTCTTCCGCTTACTCTATCGGAGCCACAGCAGTGCTTTTTTTGACGACTCGATGAGAAACTGTTTCTCCGTCGTTATTCGGGAGCAAAATTAAAAATAAAACTAATGAATCAAACAGTGACAGCCTTTGAAACAAAGGAACACGTCTGGACGCAACAGCAGGAGGAGCGCTGCCACAATGGCATATGTGTTTTTAAAAAGTCTGTCACGAGAAAAATACACTTTAACGCCGCCGCGCCGTTTTTGACGCGTCTAATGACTGGTAGCGCACTTGTGCTCAAAAGGGCGAGCGGACTTTTTTTTTTTTTTTACCTTTACGTTCGCAAACGTTTATTTGCCATTACCTTTTATTTCGTTTCTTTCCGTCGGCGTCCTTCCCAGCTGCCATCTTCTTGTTTGAAACCTCCGCTACGGCGTGCGTCATCCGCCTACTTTGTCTCTGATTGGCCAGAGATCAGAACTGGATGTGTGCATTGGACGGAGGTCACGCGGGCGCTAAGTAACCACCTTTGGATTGGTCTGTTTGAATCCGCCGCGCGACAATCTATCAAAAATGCACGCGTTATATGCTGTGGGCCGTATTAATACAAATATTTTGGATATGTCGCGCATTTTTATCGAGCCTGTAAGGTCGGAAGGGTGATTTGAACCCTGATGGTCTATTGTTATTTTTGAATCCTGAATATGAAACTTGGAAACGTTAAAAGGAACGTTGGAAAAGTTAGTAAATTATACTACTCTGTGCTATGACCTTTAAACTTTCTGATATATTTAAATTTTCCTATGGATACCTTATTTTTTTAGGGCTACTTAAAAATGTGACCTGTAACCTTTCATCTATCCATCTTCCCTAACCGCGATTTCAATGCAGGGTAAAGCCGGGAAATACAGCGTTACCTGTCAGTCATGCCAACATGCTATGGACGACATAAATATGCCAGCTTTTGGCAGCATATAACATACGACAAACGCAGTCTAATGTACGGTTTAAGCATAACAAAAACATGCATATTGACTCCTGCCATACCGCAATAATAAGATTTAGTTGGGATTATATTCCATAATTGTGGTTTTTCCTTTAAATGATTTTTTTCGCGAAGACAGTCAAACATTTCGTATATTTTTTTCCAGAAATATTCCAGAATTTATTGTAATAAATAGATATGTAGTATTTAATAAGGAAATGGCATATAAAGGACAAGGAACAGTTGAAGTTTCTAACATTACATTAGTATATTTTCCTTTTGATGATAAAAGCACTGCAACAAAGTACATATTCAGGACAAACCATAACCACGATTGTGTGGAAAAGACAGAAAAATAAACCACTCTAATGTTTAATAACTGATTAATCTACAATAGATTTTTTTAAATATCCAGTAGTTGTGAATGTGCTATTACTGGATAAATTTGTTGAACAAGCAAATTGTTGAGCGGATAAAGTTTCTTGGATAATTAGGGTTCTGGGATGTACTTCATCGTGAATCAAGCACGACATCATCCAAACACCAAGGGCTACAAGTGAAGTCAAGCATAATTATCAAAATCAGCAGGACAGAAACTCCTCAAGCAAGTGTTTCTTCAAGAAAGGGAACCAGACCCCCCAGCCTTAATGTAGGTTATGCAGTGATAGCAGCTCTGGATCCTCGTGTTGGTGCTTGAGCCCAGCACATTCTCCAGACTCCCACCTGGAGAAGCTCATGGTCCTGGTGGACGTGAGCCTGGTCTTGCTCCTAGCCGCAGGTGCCTTTTGCCGCTGACACAGGCAACGGGATTGTAGTGGCCCCAAGGTCTTCCAGCAGGCCTTGCGGAAGGTGTCGGAGGACATACAGAATAGGATGGGGTCCAGGGCACTGTTAACATACCAAAGAGGCAAGGAGAGGTAGGACTTGAGGGCAGTGTAGACCCGCAGCACGGTGTCAGACCACACCTCGACGTAGACCTGCATGAGTGACGAGGCCATGTCGGGGAAGTTGCACACAAAGAAGGCTACAACTACTGCTCCTGCAGAAGTAAAAAAAAAAAAACCCACACACAATAAGACAAGATTCGCACACAAACAGACTTTGATAAGTCAGTTTCCCCTAAACTTTGACTCTTGTTTAGTGACAAATTGTAACTACTTTCTGGCATGACGTCTATAAGAGTTTTCAGGAATAAAAATCAATTGGAACTGGCTGGGTGTGAGATCTCCATTCATGACTCACAGCAGGTTCCTGTAGCAGAGTGCTGCCACAGCAGAAACAGAGCAGGTGAACCTGAAGAGATGCCTCCATAGATATGCTGGCTTTTGACACAATCTGGAATGGCACATCAGTTCTGATGTACGCATTTCCAAAGCATACTCAGGACGCTTTAAAAAGATTGACTCATTTGACAAGTGAAAATGTACTATAATATACAACTCCATAGACCCCGGTGCTTTCGAAGAAAGTTACTGTCTCTGCTTAAGGTCTGCTTATATTTATACAAAACTGATATCAGAGTTGACAGGTGAGAACGAGGAACTGGAATCTGGGTTTAAATACAATGGACTGGTGTCCAGTCTGTGGTAAGGAGTTATAGAGAGCACATTACTATCCATCGCGTCATTTCATATTCACCGCCGCACAGAAGGGTGAACAGCTCTCTCCTTCAGATTTGTTGCATCATTCATAAAACGTGCGGCCCACAGAGTAAGCAGTCTCCAGCCAGCTGGCCTGGGTGATTCGCCTTGCTGGGAGATCTACAGAGAGGTCTTCCAGAATACCATTCAGGACATATGAATAAGGTCTTATGGTAATATAGGTCTTATGGTAAATGCACCGAGATCATTCATTCACTATGAGACTTTTTAAGAAGAGAAGCTTCCAGTCTTAGACCCTTGGAACTAAATCTCCAAAACATATAACAGACAAAACAAATTTTTTAGAACTTTGTTTACCTGCGTTTCTTAAATGGTTGTTAAATGGAAGTGTTATCACATTCTTAGGTGTGCAGACTTTTACTTGAATAATAAATATATTTATTCTCCATCCATCCATCCATTTTCTGTAACTGCTTGTCCTATTCAGGGTTGCATGGGGTACAGAGCCTTTGGGCACAAGGCAGGAAACAACCTAGGATGGGGTGCCAACCCATTGCAGGGCACATTCACACACCATTCACTCACACACCATTCACTCACACACCATACTCAGACACTCGAACCTGGGTCCCAGAGCTATGAGGTAACAGCACTAATCACTGTGCCACCACAGAGCTCCTATATGTATTCTGCAAAATCCATTTTTTTTCTATCCACAGGCCAAATGGCAATACTGAAGTGAAAAAGGTTTTAGTTTGGTTTGCTTGTAACTCACCCATAAGCTGTAGAGCCCGTCTTTCATAGAAAAGGAGTTTACCCCTCCCCTGATGTGGTGATGGTTGCCCCCTGGCTGCCACCACTGTCCTGGTGAGGCCCATGGCTTTTCTCTGGCGACTGTGGCGCAGGAGGTGGGAGATCATGAGGAAGAAGAGGGTGATGATGGCCAGCAATGGCACCAGGAAACAGAGGACGGCCCTCATTAAGAGTGCCGCCCGGTATATGGGGGACGGCTCCTCCTCGGTCATTTCACACATGGAGGACAGCATGAAGGCCTCGGAAGGTGATGTCGCGGTGTAGTCCAAGATGCAAGCTGGGGCTTGCCCATACACCAGGGCGAACGGCACAGCGGAAGCCAGGGACAGCACCCAGACGCCGGCCAGCAAGCAGGGTAGACGAGCCTTCTCCAGGCTGGAGACGGACCACATGGTGTGGCAGATGGCCATGTAGCGTTCCACCGTGAAAGCCAGGATGGTCCAGCTGGTGGTGGCACAGTACATCTGGCGGATCATGAAGTAGACTTTGCACAGCGGCTCGCCCAGCCGCCAGGGGTAGCTCTCCCAGTAGTATCGGTACAGCGTGACGGGCACAGTGAGCAGCTGGAGGATGTCAGAGACAACCAGGCTCAGCAAGTAGGGCCGGATGGTACTGGCCTTCATGCGGGCGTTGGTCAGGAGGGTCAGAAAGCTCACACTATTGGAGGTTAGCCCGAACACGAAGAGCAGACCATAGAAGGCAGTCAGGGGGATGATGACGTGGTAGGGCTCGCTCTTGGTGACGCCGATGAACAGCTGGGGCTCGGAGATCGAGCTGATGTTGCACGAGAATGAGGAGGTGTGGAGAGGGTCCACTGACTGGTTCATCGTCAAGTGTGGAAAGACGCGGCCTATAAAGTGGCCCTTCGTCCAGCGGAGATGCAAAATGACTGTGGAGGAAGTGGTCTCTGCTCTGGCGTTTAAAACTCAGCACGCCGACCTGTTTTCACGTTTTTCAGCATAAGTGATGGAATGTGGTTGCTGGAACAGCGCACCTTTGCGGGTCCTGCTTCGCCTGACTGGAGGTGATACGTGCACTTTAAAGATTAATTAGCCTACACGGTCCAGGACCTCAAAAGGCAAGCGAGATAAGGCATTTAATTATTTATCCAACATAATGATATTAATATTTATATATTATACAATATAATAATATTTATTTACGTGAAACGTATCTTATCTCAGTTTTAAATCCTATTAGACATGCCGAGATTTTGGAATTAAGATCTGTGCTGATGAGATTACGAAAGGAAACAAATAACGACTCATAAAATAACATTACGATGTTCACCCATGTAAGCAGTCACTTAAAATGTATTTTCCATTTTATTGTCAATATGGCAAATTACGATAATATGCAGTGACAACGCAAATGATTCGGAAGGCAGTATTAGGCGCGTCTCGCCTTGAAGTTTCAACAGCAATATAAATAATGCAGTAAGTAGCGGTAGTTTTTGACAGTCAGCAATAACACGGGCATTTGTTGCTTATTAAACCCTTGTCCCGGCACAGCAAAGACAGCAGCTGTCGGTAGGTAACATAAGGAGGCAGCGCGCTGATGGAGCGCCGCAGGTTACAGGTTACGTAATAATCTCAGTAGAAATGAAACAGAACACCGCCTTTTTAAACTATATAAAACTCACCCACAAGCATCAGCCTGCTGAGCAACAGTGTAGCGGAGGATGAAATAACTGAATAATCTTACTCAGGTAAATTCCTCAGGTGTTAAAAGTGTTAGCAAAATCCTAGGTAATACACTTCTATATCTTACAATCTCTGGACTATATTTTCATAATTTTCCAATGAGGAATTTGAAATAGTATTTCGGTCAGACTATTTTTCTCTATGCCTTCTCCTCTCTATCATGATGTTGAAAATTATATAATAATTGTAAACTGAAAGAATCATACTATATTTATATAGCATCAAGAGCTTCAGCTAATGCTGAAATGACCACTTACCACACGTGTCCAAGATGGAAGTTTGCCGTTATGTGACTGACAACAAAATAAATTAGCCTCTGAAAAAAAAGATTCTTCTTCATTTTGTTCCTTCATTTGCTCTTTTATTTTTACAAATTAAAAAAAAAACACATGGAGAATTTAATGCATGGAAGAATAGGACACTACTCTCTCCATACATGTGTACATACATCTACATTCATGCAACGTAGAAAGCAGAACCAAGTCTTCTCACTGAACTCCAGCTGTGAAATTAGTCAGCAATTACTTACCGCGCCGTGAAAAGCCAGCGAGTCCCGTCTGTGTGAGACGAGCGGCCGCGCTTCACTCACACCGTCAGCCTCGCTGTGGTGAGAATCCCCTGATAACGTCGCCGGTCCAGATTCGAGGCAGCCTCCCAGCCCGGCAATAAGAAAGACAGGCGCGCATACACACACACACGCACATTACAGCACCATGATGGGATCAGACACGCGGCACAGAAGACAGTATAAATGAGCAGTAGTGTGATCAGGTATTTAATCTTACTTTCCCGTTGGCCCTTTTTGTTAGAGCATTATATAAATATTAATATATAGCTATCTCGAGCAGTCATCATCCATACCTGTTAACACAAAATAAGGTTTGACTGCTTCCAGGAATTCTGCGTTTTAATAGAATCTTTCTAGCAGAATCTGAAAAGGCTGCCGCAAAGACGGTCAACTGTCAAGAGCTGTTGTTTTATGGAAAGACTTCATGAAGATTAAATCGTATCGTAGTACATGCAGGTTTTTGTGATTCGATGAATCATACCTGATTGCTCCTTTCTTGAAGTAACATTACGGCCCACATTGATGCCTCACATTTGTAGGGTTGGGGGGGGGGGGATCCAGTCTTCGTTCCGGTCCCTATGTTGGGAGTTTGCGTGTTCATGAGTTTCAAGTGGTGTTTCTAAATTACCCAAAATGCATCATTGCTTGGACATCCTGTCCAGGGTGTGTCCTGCCTTGTGCCCTGATCTTTCTGCCAGACTCCCACCCTGTGATTCAAAGTTTCTTTGGGGTGCCCCCCAATGGAAGGTCATTCTATCCTGGTTGCCCTGAGCCCCCTCGCCGGCCGGGCCTCCCCTGGAATTGTTCTTATAGCTGAATGGATGCATTCAGTCCTGGATACCCTAACTGGTATGCACTTCTTCTTACGGCGTTCCTCCAGGACAACGAGATGCTGCGATCGATCGCCATCCAATTTAAATTGACCAATTTTTAATCTTAATCACTCTATCTGCAGCCTTTATTTTGACCAAGCTGAAATATCGATTTTGCGGCTGGTTTAACACTTTAAACAGGAACCGTGCACTTAAATGTGTTTTTTGAGTCGTAAACTAAATGATATGACTGTACTAGCATTGCATGATGTGCGATGTACATGGGGATGTGTACACATGCAATAGTCTCATTACCAAAGGGTGCAATGTAAGAATAATTTAATCATTTAAAATAAAGATTTCACCACTGAAAATAAGGAGAAATGTGATTATTCATATAGAACAATAGCACTGTTTACAGAAATAATTGATCCATATGATAAAATGATTTTGTTTTAATTGCAGACTACTTCGTGGTCATTAAAGGCTAGAGAGGCAGACGTTCCACACACCGACCCAGATGGGCTGCCTCAGATTAGGACACAAGTGCAGCCATGCAGCGGGTGATGCCTCAGCACCACACGAGTTCCCATCTCCAACAGGACTGACCTCACTGCCTCTCCGGAGCCTCTTGGGCTCAGCCTCCAGCAGTGCGTCTGTCCGCAGGGAGAATGTCGACCTCATCAAGAGATTTGTGTCTCTGGTGACTCTTCCTATGAAGTCAGCAGACGGATTGGGAGAGCATAGGGGGGGGGGGTCATGAGGTCGCTGGATAGGGGTGTGTGGCTCCTGATATCTTTGCAAGAGGACGAAGGTCCAGCTCTTTAGAGTCCCGGTGCTCCCCGCCTTGCTGTATGGCTGTGAGACATGGACGCTATCCAGTGAGACGAAGACTGGACTCCTTTGCTACTATGTCTCTTCAGAGAATCCTTGGGTACCGCCGGTTTGACTTGGTGTCGAATGAGCGGTTGCTAGAGGAGTCCTGAGTCCCGAATGAGGCACATTACCTGCATTGTGAGGGAGCGTCAGTGACGGCACTACGGCCATGAGGCGCATTTCCCTGAGGGTGATCCGGAGCACAGGATCCTCATTGCTGAGGACCCAAACAGCTGGACCAGGCCAAGGGGATGTCCACTTAACACCTGGCTGCAGCAGAGAAATTGCAATTTCCGGAGGGTAGAACTGGACCATATCTGGCCCTGGGGGGGTCGCCAACCAGGATGCTGAGCTGTTTGGTTGTGTGGTGGGTGCACAGTGCCAGTGCATGCTCCCCAACCAGACCTGACCTGCAGTAGATTCATGTTTTGTCCACGTGCTCTGCAACACTCTGGCCTCAGAAACAGATATGACTGCTAATGAAAGATATAGAACAAGGTATTAATTTGTCTGATCAGTTTCGTCTGCATCACGACATAAACGGCAAAAGGTGCCGTTATGACTGGCGAAATGGTTCATGTTTCGTCCGCAGGTTATTGTCGCGTGACGACGTGTATGTGGCGCTGTGGATGTCGGAGAGCGGAGAAGTCTGCAGATCTTTGCTCTTACGTAACAAACATTGAGCTGCAGGGAGAAGTTTCTGCCACTCTCTCTCATTCCACCATTTATTTTTGCTTTAATGTTCTGCACTGGAGCTCCTCAGCAGGCCAATTACCTTTTCTGAATACTGGCCATTTTAAACACGTCTGACACCTCTTTGTTTTTCTTGGACAACTGAGCAACTTTGTTTCCATTTCTGTAATGATACTGATCACCACTAGAACTCAGTCCTTTGCCCACTTTTTAGCATTTTTTTTTATTATGCTGTGTGGGGAATAAGACTGAGAGCTGGGGGTGAAGTTACACTTTAAATGGAAGATCTCTACCCCCCCTTCCCCACCCTGTAATCAGCGATCAGTCGGTTCCAATTCCAGCGATCGGCCGAAATCGGCCCAAAAACCCAAGACATTTTTGCTCAGGTTTGGAGTCTTGTTGAGTCATCAGCTACAATCCCTTCATGCACGAATCCGTTCCTGGACTATGGCATTGTGTCCCAGCCTGGTCCTGCTGGACCCACAGACGGTCCACATTTTCGCTCCCTCCCAGCTCCCTGCTAGACAGCCCAAATTCTTGCTCCTGTACCAGCTGGGAAGGAGCGAAAAGATGGACCATCAGTGGGTCCCCCAGGACCGGATTGGAAAACACCGTACTAGGACCCACTCTTCTGCGGAAGGCTTACCGACAAGCTTTTATAACAAACACTGCTTTTGCCACTTTCATCCAAATAAATATGTTTATAATGCTTTGACCGTTTAACTTTTCCTGGCATTTTCAGTTGCATGAGAAGACATTTTCATCAACAGAAAATATAAAAACAAAACTCAAAAATTGTCATACATAATAGTCTGCAATGGTCTGAAAGAATATTGTTATTATTTCTTAATAAATATAAAGCGCATTAAAGAAATGATAAAGGACACCAACCAACCGGTTGTATTGTCAAAGTTTTAACATGCATACAGATATATATTTTATCAATTTTGCAAAAATATGAGTGAAATAGTCATTATACATTATTAATTATTATGGGAGATCCATAATATTGCAAGATAAATCTTTTTCTCATTTTCTTCAGTGCTGGTGTTCTTAAAAACTGCCTGGGTACTTGAGTGAAAATATAAACTTCGAGTTCAAAGGGGAGAGACTATGAATTATAATACTCCGAGATTTTGATTTATATAAATTTGAATTATATGTATTGCAGAGTCGGTTCTGCTTCCAGCCAGTCTTATCTGAGGATAGCTAATCATTTTCTTTGCACACAGAATTTGAGGACCTCCAACATGCTCCCAGCTCGTGGTGGTAACACTTGGTCTGTTATCAATGTACAGGCTTAAAAGCTTAAATTTCTCAGCTGTTTAATTAGCTGGACACTTTTATAAACTCGCTGGAATTAATTTGTGCACTCTGGATTTTCCCGATGCTTCATTTGAAGACTTAATTGGGAAACAACAGCTCAGTAAATAACATAATCAGTGCAAAAGATAGCTGTTAGGAGTAAACATTACTTTTCTGAAATTTAAATGATGCACAAAATTGTTATACGTGCGATATTTGAGAAGACCTGCTGATGTTGATGACTCATAAGGAGAGTGGGAGGGGCTATCCTACACTTATTTGGACCATTGTGGTTTAGGATGGTCTTTGGCCTTGTGCTCTGTGTATCCTGGCATAGGATGCAGATGCACCAAGGTCTCAGAAAGGCAGACAAGGAAGTGAAGGGACTTTATTATATTAATCAATAACTGTGGGCGAGGCGGCCATTTTAATGCAATCAGCTCAAATAAAGAAGCAGGATATTTTAAGCCAAAGTGTTATAAGTTAACACTATACATATCACACCCCTGTCCTTTCCCACATCATGGTACATACCATCTTGCAGGGT
Organism: Hippopotamyrus pictus; assembly: GCA_026781145.1. Taxonomy (NCBI): domain Eukaryota; kingdom Metazoa; phylum Chordata; class Actinopteri; order Osteoglossiformes; family Mormyridae; genus Hippopotamyrus; species Hippopotamyrus pictus. The sequence continues at coordinate 3,503,775 of JAODLC010000045.1, read as the reverse complement.
CTCTTACCTCTTGAAAAGTCTACATGGCCTGGTCCAAGTGAACAGGGTGGCCGCTGGAGGGGGTGTGATAGATCGAAATGAATCTGTGGCAGTGTGTTCAATCTAAGGCATCTGTAAGACGTCTCCTAAATTGAGATTTGATCCTGTTTAATAGCAGACGGAGTGTTACATGGCTCCGGGCACATCGTTAGTGCCAGAGGCGGACATTTCAGGTCCAGAAAGTAAAAATCCAAACCAGGATTTTGTTTCAACCAACCAGTTGACTATAAA
>JAODLC010000045.1:3489978-3500056 GCA_026781145.1 Hippopotamyrus pictus | reverse complement strand
CTGGGGCAGTAAGACTGTCACCAAAGCAGGGGGATTAAGCAGCAAGCAAAACGACAAAGCCTCCTTTTCAAAAGGGCGGTCTGGAACATAAGCCTTTGTCTATGAAGAAGCCTAAATGATTATCATCATCACCATCATCATCGAACCTCCTGGACATACTGATAACTAAAACCATGCAGCAAATTCTCAGAAACCCAAAACAATTGAGATTCTTGCTTCCTCGCAATCCTCCTGGACAATTGCTAAATATTATATGGACTATTTATATTCTCTTTTCTGAGACATAATTGTTTACCAATTATTCTCAAAACACAAAATAACATGCAATTACGCACACAATAACCAAAGATTTTTTGCTTTCAGATATCATTAAAGTGATACATAAAAGAGTCAATTATAAGATGAATTCTTGTGGAATGATATTTTGTTACAATTAAAGTGCACTTACAGTATATACAAAGAACTCTCAGACCAAGTTTGCCAACTTGAATAAATCCAGAAACTCATTTATGTCTTTTTTTAGGTTGTAAACAAATAATTCTGGACAAATATAGGGGCATCCAATAAATGAGATCAAACTAAAAACAAATGAGTATACATTACTACTGTTCAGTCACTAAGCGGTACTCTGACCCCAGCATAAACCTTCCTGGTCTTTCTCAGCCCAGTAGCTCTATGAAGTTCTTCTGTAACACCAAGAGAGACCAGAGACGCACGTCTCTCCATTTGCCCTTCCCGTCTTAGAGTATTAGGCACTCAATCTTAGTTTACAATCACCCACCATACAATATTATCTTGATTTTTTTTAGGTGTGGCTTGCTGTTGACTTCTGGCCATATAGATGATGTGTGGGGGGGGGGGTATTGTATCGGGGGCCCCCTCATCTCTACTTGTGCACTGACTTCTTTTGGCCAGCAGAGGGCCCCCTACATATCAGGGCCCCCATGCAACTGTGTGGTTTGAATGGTTATAAGCACAACCGCTGTAAAGACGACACTGTCCCATATCTCGGTCTTCAAAGATAATGGTGGCTAAATTTTACATGCGGTCAGAATTGATTAGCTGATTTTTCTCTGACATAACATGCGTAGTGTATGCTTTTCCCAGTTTGATGCTCTAGTGCAGTGTTTCAGAATCCAGTCCTCAGGGAAACCAGAGACGGTCCCCATTTTTCCTCCCTCCCAGATCCCTGCCAGATAGTCTACGTTTTTGGGAAAAAAATGCGGAGTGTCTGTGGGCCCCCGGGGACCGGATTGGGAAACACTGCACTGCAACAGGCTCCCTGAGGCCATGTTAAGCCACAGAGGCCGAGTTCATTATTCTTGTTTACTCAGTTGCTGCTTAATTGCAGAGAAGCGACTGTCCTTTGTTCAAACACGTGGATGATCATCACAGTAAAGCCTCCCACTCAAGCTTTTATCCATGCATTTTTTCCTGGCATCTCTCGATTCTTCCGTTTCATTCACGATTTTTATTTTTTCTTAAACCGATTGCCTTAATTTTGCATGGCCGTTTCAAGTGGTCTCAAGTGGTTTTTAAGATTGGAGCCCCCCCCCCCCCTGCGCAGTCCATTTCAGGTAAAACTCCGAGACAGGCCTTTTACTGGTAATTACCTCAAGAGAATTAATTGCAGCAAATAAAGATGTTCATATAAAATGCATTTGAAATTAAATAAGATAGTGGCACGCTGGTCACCTCATCCTGACAAACAGAATTTATTTTCTGCTGGATGGAGGTTTTAATCTCGTAGGTCAGTTGACGGATTTATTTGAAAAAAGTCGACATTTGTACACAAAGCAAACATGTTATATTTTGACCATGCGGCAGGGAATCAGCGCAGATGCATTAATGAGAGCCGCGATGGAATCTGGAAAGCGCAAACACACTGCTGTGCTCTCTGTCACACGCCACACGCCCGAAGCACATTTGCAGGTGCCACTTCTACAGGGGAACCATTTTTCTAGGATGAGGATGTTTATTCATGAATCCATCCATAGGTCTTATCATTTTCCTTCTCCTTTTTAGATGAGATGAAATTAAATGAATTTATTTAGCCCAAAACATCCCACTCTGAAATGCGTTTCAAGTATCGGTGAGCCAATTTCTGAAGTCATAGTTTATATTTAGTATTTAGTATTTTAAAAAGTCTCGCATTCCTGCAGTGACGGTGTTACCATGCACACTGAGAAGACTCATACATTTTTAAAATATGTTTTGGTAATGAAAAGATGCAGTATGCATGTGGTATAGTCACCTAAAAGCTTTCCGAACTCATGATGTGCATTTCATGAATTTCTGCTTAGAACATACAGGACGTGTTTCGCTCACTTGCGGGGGGCAGGGTAATGATTCTCTTTGAAGAACTTTGAAGTCAATGCTAGCCATGCCCATTTTACAGGGACCGGCAACCATCAACGTGAGATAAACGTACATTCAGCTGAAGAACGTGCTAGAAACTCACCGAGGCAGAACGAAGCGAGCACCAACAGGTCAAGAAACCGCTGTCACGTTCGCAGCTCCGTTGACTGATTCAGACAGTCATTATCTGGCAGGTAATTAATTCTGATGGCTTTTAGCTGGATGAAGGACTTGAGAAGATGGGATGATGGTGACCATGGCCTCCCTTCAATCAACCTCCCCCCCCCCCAACCTAAAAACCTCAACTCCATTCTCCTCACAATTAAACAGAGGGGGTGGGTAGTGGGAGATGGGAGCATTTAAGATAAAGGTCATAGAAAACAGCCTTGGTATGATTGCCACAGGGAGAAGATCACACAATACAGCAGGACTACGATATCACAGGGAGAAGGTCACATGATGCAGCAGAGGCATGGAACCTCTGCTAGCACAGCCATAGAGGAGTTCAGCATTTTTAGTTAGCTATACACACATAATAACCAATAAACAAACAATAATCAGTAAATGATAAATATCACATGGCTGAGATTTATAGTAATAATAAGGTGACAGTACACGTTATTTATTACTATAAATCCCAGCCTTCAGTTACTTTTTGTTTACAAGGCTAGGTACGGGTTCATTGTGATGAGCTGAAACGTAGGAAATCCTGTGAAATGTAATATCTGTGATAACCACTAGACCAGCAGGAGGCGTAGTGGTTAGGGACGAAATGCAACATTACAGGATGCCGCTTCAAGGAAAGTGTTGTACCCTCGAGAAAATTAAGGTTTTAGTAAGGCGCTTAACCTGAATTGCCTTTGTGAAATACACAGCTGTGTCAATGGGAAAAAAATCCAAGCATTTTAGCAAAATGCCTTATACTGCATCAAGTGGCAGTGCATTGATACTGACCTGGATGTTGCATTAAAAAACTCCTGGCGCTGTTTTTGCTTCAATAAGGAGCAGTAAGTAGCCAGGCCCAGTCCAGTCCATGACCACATCTACTCATCGTTAGCCCAAGGACCCCTCTGTGGAGCCTGTCCCTCTGCAGTCCAGAAGAGCTTAATGGCCCAGAGAAGATTAAGTCACCACTTAAGGATGAGGGCATGTAGATTATTGGTCAAGCCCCCAAGGGGATTCCTGCTGCAGTAATGCTTAACCTGAATCACTCCGGCTGTATAGAAATGATATTTATCCATTAGAATGAGGTTGTCGTGGTGTAGTTCAGAGGAATAGGGATGTGTCCGGAAGGTTGTGGGTTCAGCTCCTCATTGCTGGCAGAGTAATTATATCACCGTTGGGCCCTCACGCAAGTCGCTTCTCCCTAACCGCCCTAGAGACATAGTCTGAATGCAAGAATTCGTTTCTTTCGTATATGTTTCTTTGGACAGAAGAATCTGATAAATATATAGAGTCATGTTGGATGAATGTTGACTAGCTGGAGTTTCTTTCTCAGCAGGGTAACTAAGGATGATCAGCAGATTCCTGCCTTTATAGGTTACGGTCACCATTGCTGCTCTGACCTGATCTCCCTCCAAATGAAGAGTCTCCTCTTTTCTCCGCAAAGGTCGGCACATTGATTCCTTCTGCGACTTAATCATGTTTTTCACAAACCGTGAAACTACAATGACAAGGAGTAATTTATATTATTACCAAACCTAAAAGCTTTTCCTTTCCTTCATAAAAGCCCTGTAAACCACTTACGCAATTTTCTGTTATTTCAGAAAATCCTCAGAGACCGGCGGTGGGATTTGCCTGTTATTGTTATGCAAGGGGAGAACGGCAAGATCATCCACTCACTCAACTGTAGGGGGCCTGTAGAGGTGGTGGGAGGGGGGGGCACTTGGGGTCATCCATCCATCCATTTTCCAAGCCGCTTATCCTACTGGGTCGCGGGGGGTCCGGAGCCTATCCCGGAAGCAACGGGCACAAGGCAGGGAACAACCCTGGACGGGGGGCCAGCCCATCGCAGGGCACACTCACACACCATGCACTCACACAGGCACACCTATGGGCAATTTAGGAACCCACTTGGGGTCATTTATATCTCAATTCCCTCTGGGTGGGGGGGGGCAGGGTAGAATAGTGGAGTTATAGAGAGATTTTTGGGAGACAGCAAACCAGGGGCTCAAATGAAGAAGCCAGTGGCGGCGTGGATGATGCGTTTCTGGGGGATTGTTACCTTTTCAGACAAATAAAAAGACAGTGACACAGTGACCTGGAGATGAGGACAGGCAAGCAGACAGCCAGGCGCCGCGCGAAGGGGAGGCGTCCGGCGGTATGCAGGTATTTCTAGCGTGACATTTCGGCAGCGGGAAGCTGGTGTCTATGAATGCTGGTAATTGGCGGCCGGTTATTTGTGTCACAACACGGCAAAGAAGCACAGTCATTAGTGTCTTTGCTAATGGCTGGGGGGCACAGAGGATCGCAGCCGTGACTGATTCGGGCTTTTAAGAGCATTTCTGTGTGATGCATTGATCTACCCACTGGGCGAATGAAGTGAAGACGACGCCTCGATTCCTGAGAGACACACAGGGACACAGAGTCTGCAGAACCTCACCTCACCAGCCTGTGCTTCCAGCTCCTCCAGCACCCTGGTGGCAGTCATAATTAGGTCCTCAGCCCCCCCCCCCCCCCCCCGCCGTGTTAACAGGTTGTCTATCGCCATGCGGGTGCCACCAGCGAGGCATGGGCACAGAATGACGCTACAGCGGGTGCCATGTCAATTTAAGAGCACAGGAAGCTCTTTCAGTCACTGGAGGGGACAAGCTGATGAACCTTTGAAGGCAGAAATTGTACCGCGAACGTGCTTGTGTCACCCAATGCAGATATGGGTGGCGGGGGGGACAATAATTTGCATAAAAGCACTTATATATTTATATAGTGGATGGTTATTGAAAACAGAACTGGAAAGTTCAGGTTCAGAAAGTACAAATCCAGACCAAGGTTTTGTTTCAACTAACCAGCAGAGTACTCTGTAAATGTGATTCTTTATCCTCAACGGGTTAGCTGAAAGAAAACCTTGGTCTGGATTTTAACTTTCCAGACTCGAACATTCCACTTATGACTGAAAATAATAAATGCATTTAGACAAGGAACAGGATAAAGTCGGTGCATAAACACTCACCTTAAGGACAGAGACACAAAACACAGTTCAAGGGATGTACGGCAGGAAAGAGCAGCGGAAATTACACCGAAACTGAGTATAAACATGCAGGCAGAGACCCGGAGCACTGTCGCATTCCAGTAGGGCTGCGTCTGCCGAATGCATAGCTGCAAACAGCACAGCAGCTCACATAGCTGGAACTGCAACTGAACGGCTCCGATTATGTAAGCTGCCAACGACAGCTTTTGGTAAACGTACCCCGGATTAGACTGATGTGTCTCATCTCTCCCAGCCGTGATCCCGGCTTTTGACTGACTCAGGAGTACGAGGCTCACGCGCCACGTCAGGACGTTTGTCATTTCGGCAGGAAGCTGAACTCCCCCCGTCTACCACAACAACGCTATGAAAATAAACAGCGATAAAGCAAAGCCTCCCAAAGCGACTGCATTTCTCTACCCACACCGATGCTGCGGCAGCTCAGGAGCCTCTTGTTATAATCGTCTGCAGCTGCGTGTCATTTGGCCCAGACACAGGCTGTATTCCAAATGGTTCACTCACTCACTCACTCACTCATACACGTTTGGAAAAAAGGTGCAGTTCACTATATAGAGAATTATTCACTCTAACAAGATGATGGAATCCAGTGGTACCCTATCTGCCATCTCCATCCATCCATTTATCCATGCATCCATCCATCCATCCATCCAATTTCTTAAACCGTTTTCCTATTGAAGGTCATGGACCTAGCTGACATCAAATATTTTATTACATTGGAGATCACTAGTACCACCTTAAGTAATATTTTATTATTAAGAAAAATGTGTTTTCAAGGGGTGGCATGGTGGTGCAGTGGTTAGCATTGTTGCCTCACACCTCTGGGACCCGGGTTCGAGTCTCTGCCTGGGTTCCATGTGTGCGGAGTCTGCATGTTCTCCCCATGTCGTCGTGGGGTTTCCTCCAGGTACTCCAGTTTTCCCCCCACAGTCCAAAGACATGCTGAGGCTGATTGGAGTTACTAACTCACCCATAGGTGTGTGTGAGGGAGTGGTGTGTGAGTGTGCCCTGTGATGGGCTACTCTGCACCCCCTGTCCTGGGTTGTACCCCACCTCATGCCCATAGCTTCCAGGATAGGCTCTAGACCCCCTGTGACCCAGTAGGATAAGTGGGTTGGTAAATGGATGGATGGATGTGCTTACATTACAAAGTTGCTGTCTTTTTTTGTATTGTTTGTACAGCCACAGGTATCGTGAGAGTGTGGTGTGCATGGATGCCCCATGGGGAATGGACCAATCACAAATAGCTGCCAATCTTTGGTTTAATCTGTTTCTCACTGGCACCCATTGGCTCAAATCACAGACCACAGACATCCTGCTCTCTGGGAATTGAAGCTTTCTCTTTTCACTAATTATTCCACAGCCGATAGCAGAATGAATCCTGACCCTTTATTTGCAGTGCTACATTTTCCAACTGACATATATTTGTATGATACACAAAACTTAGTTTATTTGGAAATGAAGAGTATATTTAATTAGGTTACTGGTGATTCTGAATAATAAGAAGGTATAAGAACTAAAGATGTACTAAAAGCTACATCTTTATCATACTAAATATGGATAAACTTTATTATCCCTGTAGCCTCTGGGATGGGCCCCAGACCCTGAATAGGACAAGCCAAAGCAGAAAATGGATGAATGGATGGATGGATATACTTTGATATATTATATTACAAGTAGCATGCTGCTTCCATTTTGTGTTTTCTTTGGACAGTAATTAATTCAGTTATCTTTGCACATCTTTCCTACAGGTTCCTCATCTGCCGTTTATGGAAGTGTCGTTCAGGTGAACTGGAGATTTCAAATCGCCCATCTTTGAGCCTAGGAGCCAATAAGAGCTCCCAGCGTAACGGCGTGAGCCCCCTGAGCGATTTCAGCAGTGCAAAACCGGTCACTGGCAAATGCGCAGAATCTGCCAACATCCAACACTCAGACGTCAAAAGCACAGAGCCGTGAATCCAGGTATCGTTACAAAATTAAGCCGGTTTTTGGATGGCATGATTCAGTTAGTTGGCTTATTTCATCCAAAGCAGTCTGCGGTGTCGCCCATTTGCATAGCTGGCACCCTTCAGCTGGTACTGAGGTCGTCCGTGAGAACTGGAACAGGCGAGACAACGCCCCACAGGGCTGCCGCCTTCCCCGCAGTGGGCTTATCAAAGCAAATGTTGCCTCCCTGTGTCACCTGCTGTGGAAACAGCCATCGTTGGCCACAGGTGACAGCAAGCAGGCAGGAGACTGGTAGTGAAGCATGACTGTGGCAAACAGGACTGTCATGCCGTTACGTGTGGGTATGTCTTTGTCATGTGCTGGGAATTCTATCCCAAAGCTGTTCTCTTTCACCCTGGCCATGTAGACCCTCCCCTCTCAGGACAACCCTAAGCTCTGCGGTCCTTTCACACTGCTCTCCCCCTCTAGTCTGTCTCTGTCTTACATTCAAACTCTCCTAATCGTGGTGTATTATGCCGCTAAATAAGCAACCATAATGCTGCAAATCAGAAATGTGAGAAGGTCATGGGAAAATAGGGCATTTGGTGGCTCGGATATGGCACAGGCAGACCACCTGCAGTTCAGGATAGGAAATCCATCCGAGGCTAAGCAGGTCTGGGCCTGGTCTTTGCTTGATAGGTAAGCTGGGTTGCTGCTGGCAGACGTGTTGGTGTGGTCTACAGGTTAACCCAACCTGTGGTCTGTATGGATCCCAATGCCTCAATACAGTAATGGGGACACTGTGGCCAACAGGGGAACCCAACCTGTGGTCTGTATGGATCCCAGTGCAGTGACCGGGACACTGTGCTATAAAATCGGTGCCGTCCTTTGGGTGAGACGTAAAACCGAGGTCCTGCCTCTCTGAGCCCATAAAAAAAAATCCTGGGCGTCTTTTGAAACAGGAGAGGTGATAGCCCGATGTCCTGGCTAAAATTGCCCATTGTGGCCCTTTCAAATCAGGTCTCCTAATCATCCCCTATATCTAACTGGTGAATTCTCTCCTGGCATGGAATGGCTGCCGTCACATCATCCAGGTGGGGGCTACACAGGGGTGGTGGTAGAAGTGGCCCCCCATTGCTTCTGTAAAGTGCTTTGGGTGTCATGAAAAGTGCTATATAAATGTGACGTTCATTCATTCACGGAAGAAAGGTATGTCAGAATGCACATAAATTTAGTTTCAGTTCAATCAAGCCCTAAGATCATTTTAACTTTCTTTCTTACCACAATTTCGCCCTGGGATCAATAAAGGAAATCTTAATCTCAATCTTACCACCCTGTCCAGGAAGAGCAGGTACTATCCGTTATCTGCCAGTGCCCTTTGTCCGGAACGCACGGCAACTCCAGGGTCCAAATGGTTTTTTTTGTTTTTTTTAGGGTAATGCATATTCAGGGGTACCACTAGAGATTTTGAACCCCATGAAGGCATATCCATCCACATCCATTATCTTCCAATGTTTTTAGAATCGTCATAACTTTTTCGGCGCTGCTGTGTATTTACGTAAACCCCTTTCCCTGCACCGATCGAGTTTAGGCGATCCATCCGAACTGTTCTTCTTCAGACCGCCAGCAGGTGGCGCTTTTATTTCATTTCACCGTATATTCCCCTTGCAGAATCGCATTTTAAGGACACATAACTGAAGTATTTTCCCCAGTATTTACGCGAAGGCAAAACATACCCAACAGGCAACAAGTGCAAACAAGGGCAGAGGGTTCTTGTGAAAAATAAGTTTTTCTTTCCTTCCTGTTCTACAATTTAAGCTGAATTATGCAGTTTTATTGATGGATTAAAAACTTCTCCATAGGAATTTTTTTAAAGTGCCTTTTATCGACACTGGATTGCTATCTGTGTTCATTTCCTCTCCAATGTATTTCTTCCTGTCTTACTTTACCCGCCTTTAGCAAACTCCCCGAAAGTCCTTACCTCGCTTTTAAAGACGCCCCAGCTGAATCACAACAGCACACCCCATAACAAAGGACAGGCACACATTGTTGCATAGCAACAGTGATTTTTTTTTTAATTATTATTATTGTCTTCTGTACAAAATCATACACACATTCAAAGGCGAAGCAGCCAGTGGCGGCCAGTCAACTAGACACACAGGAAATAACGACGGTTATCAGGAGTCATTGAGACACACGGCATGCGAGAATAGACGGAGTGACCTACAGGGGCCAGAAACTACAGTCATCTAGTGTAACGCTTCCAAACCCAGTCCTCGGGACCCACGGACGGTCCAGGTTTTAGCTCCCTCCCAGCTCCCTGCCAGACAGTCCACATTTTTGCAAAAACGTGAACCGTCTGGGAGTTCCTGAGGATCGGATTGGGAAACACTGATCTAGTGCAAGGAAGTCTTCGGTGAAAGATCTCCCTTCCCCTCCAGAAGAACAGAAGTCACCAGAATGACATCCCATGACACAATAACTATGACGTGGTGCATGTCACCGAAGACCCCCCCCCACCCCAATTACTGGAAGCCCAACACCTCTAATACCAACAAGACACCCCCCCCCCCAAATTGCCACTACCCCTTA
>JAODLC010000045.1:3461225-3482993 GCA_026781145.1 Hippopotamyrus pictus | reverse complement strand
AGGGGTGCCCCCAGGATAGGATGCCAGGGCAGTGCAGGGCACGAGACAGGGGTGCCCCCAGGATAGGATGCCAGGGCAGTGCAGGGCACGAGACAGGGGTGCCCCCAGGATAGGATGCCAGGGCGGTGCAGGGCACGAGACAGGGGTGCCCCCAGGATAGGATGCCCATTAGCCTAGCGGCGTGTTTTAGGATCGTGGGAGGAATCTGGCATTTCTGTAAGATACGCGGAAAACATGCACAGAGCAGGGGAGAGATTTGAACCCACATCCCTGCAGGTGTGAGCCAACGCTATCCACAATACCAACACTGCTCGCACTCCCCTTCAGTGCCAAATATCTTATGTAACAACAGGACACCAGTTCCAGGACCAATAAGTGGAGTTGAGTGAGGAGGGTGTGTTTGCCCCACCCCCACCCAGAAAACCCTAAAAAGGAAGCTACTACTTTTAAACCTCTTTGCATCTTATCTCAGTTTGTCCTTAACCTCAAACTAACATTAAAGTGTGGGCTGTAGGGCCCAAACATGCCTCTATCTGAATATATCATCTCCCTGGGCAGCATGCAATGTACAAACAGGTTTTTTGTCACCTATCGGTTGCCATATGGTACTGAAAATACGCCACCTTGAAGACCAACGTCATCCGACAAAATCAAGATCCCCACACGCCAGGATTCTATCTTCCCAGCCTTCAGCAGCAGCTTGTGCACCCAGGCAATGGCAGACAGAACACAGACTAATCTGTATAATCGATTACTTTTTGTGAGCGTGGCAGTTATAGGGGTGTTGTGGATCACGGAGACACATTAGCCTTTCTGGCCCATCACAGCAGCAGCTTTACATCAGAAACTAGGGTGAAATGCCAGACTTGAAAATGCAGACTGCAGCTTCTCGCAAACAAGCAGTTCAAAAGCATTTTCGGGGGAGAAAGCGGGAGCACTATGTACCCGGTCATGTGACCATCGACACATCATGTGACCATCGTCAGGTCATGTGACCATCCTGTTCCAGTATACCTTTCCAGTCACATTTCCAGTGTCCCTGCATGAGAGTCTATGAGGTCACATTGCTGTTGTTGTGACATCAATCCTAGCAGCAACATGTTTTTGCCCATCTGCACTTTAAATGAGGAATTCCCACATCTGTATCGCCCGGTTTCATTTAATGAGCCAGCAAGCCTTTTCCACAGTGACTTTCAGGAAAAAAAGAGACCATTTGTAAGTTCATTCATGAGAGTAGGAGACTGAAAGAGACAGGAAGGAGGACTGACGTCTTGGGGGGGGGTGGTGACTGTGTAGCGATTAGGTATACTAAGAGATCTATTATGGCATTCTCAGGTACGGAAACACTGGTGGAAGTGAAACAAAGCAGAGAAGCAGCAGGTGATGCATTTCAGAAAGATGCTAGGAGACAGGAGAACTGTGGCTTACAGGTAATACCGGTATTCAAATACTGTAGGAAACTAAAATTGGTGAAGACAAGGGTCTGGAAGGATGGATATTGTAAGCGACAGAAAGTGTCGGACATAGATACTGCAGAAGCTGCAGGAACGACTCACGTTCTTGAAGCCCCGGTAGAGAATCTGCAGCTCCTTCTTGGTGAACTTGGTCTGTTCCAGCAGCTTGTCGAGGCCCTCGGGCCGGTAACACACCGTGGAGAGCTCAAAGTCGTCCTCCACACTGTCTGTGGGCGGGAAAGACACGGGATGGCTGTTTAATGGCCAAGGCCTGCGTCTCCAGACGGCGCAGATGGAGGAGAGAAGCTCTGAGATACACCACAGCTTATCTAACTGTACCCTGAACATGGGAATGACAGGGGGCAAAGGTCAAGGAGAAACCAATGTAACGTGGCCCCTTTCAACATTATTCTTCATCCCCCAAGAACTCCCACCCCCTATAAATCATATCATATTTGATTTATATATAAGACGACAACAAGAAATTTGTGAAATTTGTGAAAAATGAGAATTAACATTATGCTTCATGATATTTGACGATGATGAAGAAACAACCAAGAGAATGACTCGGATATGCAGTACTTAATACCAACACACAGAACGTTGAGGAGAAGCAGACTGAGATAGTTCAGCCAAAAATAACATCTATGCAGCAAAAGGAGTTCTTAAAAAAAAAGACGACAGGACATCGAAATAGGGTCTTTTCTGAAAATGGGTCAGTTGTCCATTCTGCTCGACTGAAAAACATTAAATGAAAGCAACTCCAAAACAATTACAGCTCAACAGACACTCAGCATTGTTTCTGGGTTCTGCAGTCAGCACTGATTATGGTGATTATGGTGTTTTAGGGTATAGAAATGACCTGCCTCGTCTCAGAATAAAGCTGCATTTCAGGTATTCCACACTCCTCATTTACACGCATGTGCAGCCCTAACATGCCTGCTTTACCAAAGCACATAAGTCCAACAGAAGCCTGAATGTACAGAACATAGTAATAGTCAGTAATAAAGTCCCCAAAGATCAATGTGTGAGTCAGAAGTCTGGTGACACCTGTAGAGTGTTTCTGAGGGAAGCTTCCGGCTGCCTACCTAGGACTGGCCTCCGTTTAGGTGCCGATGTTTCCCCACTGAGGTAAGCAGAACGCCTCCACTCAGTCCAAGCATGCTTCGACACACATGGTGTGGAAAGTCGTGAGATGAGCATTGCCACTGGGAGTTAAAATAATCCTAATCTAACACCTAATCACAACACCTAAACCCCTAAAACACTCAGTTCCCCGGATATGAGGCCCCAGTGACAATCAGACACCAGCGCTGTCTTATCTGTTCCCATTATTGGGAAAAATTGGGGGGAGAACGGGACTGAGACCGAGGTGTTTGGGTTTTCACTCTGCATTGGGTGTGGCCATACTGTGTATGGGCTGGGCAAGGGGCGGAGTCAGGGAAATGGGAGGAGACAGACATATAAGGCAAAGAGGCACTTGCATTGACTGACTGTGGGGGTGGAGCTCGGCCCACAGCACGGCAGCAGTTTGAGGAATCTCTGCTTTATGGTTTTTTTGTTTTGGCTGGAGGAAGGGTTACCTGCAAGTCACCAACCACAGCAAGAGAGAGGTTAGATGGGGCAAGGCGGGGACCTGGTGTGCCCCAATGAGTGCTCAGGCACATAGGGGCATACAGACATGGGACACGCACACACACACACACACGCGCGCGCGCCAAGCTGCGATGGTGCACCGTGCATATCATGCAGCATTCGTATCTCATGCTTAAGCGCAATCCAGCTTCCTGTCCAGCGGCCGCATGCCATAGGGACACATAGCAATAACAACCAACTAATGATCGGAATGTGTCCTGCTGATAATGCAGATAGTGCAATTATCGGCCTATATAAATGGTTAAGAGTACCTGCAAAACAATGATATAATAATAATAATAATAATAATAATAATAATAATAAATAGGCTCATTACGATGATGTAAAGACTGACTTGGATTTAAAGTGGGAGTGGAAGACATTCCCAGGAAAATCAAAAAAAAATTACTGAACCCATTTTCCGGAATTGACGCTGTGCAATGTGTTTCTGAGTTGTTTTTTACAAGGTGTATGAGATCCTGTTGGGGCAACAGATTGCACAATGGAACCCTCACCTGGTCCACTAAGTGGCCACTCCGACCATGGCTATCTGGCCTGTCTGGTGCCTCTAATGTTGCGCTCCAAACGGCGCCCCCCCTGTGGAGGGCAGATGAACTGCAGGATCAAAAAGCTGGCAGGGTGTCTGTGATCTGCTGGGGGCCGCGCCATCTCACATGTACACGCACTCACGCACACACAGACACGTAACTCTGTAACTCACACATGTAAGGACGCAACCAAAGCACATCAACGCACCAGCTCATGCAAGAGCGTTCGGTCACAAGGGCTGACATTTGCTGACCTGGCTTTGAACAAAACCTTCTGCAAACCGTTACCCTTCGACGGTGAATATGTAAGCAGCGGCTATGGGTGGGGGGCAAAAACGCAGCGACCGTCTCCCACCAAAACGGGTGCCATTGTTGCAACAGATCCTATCAAACCATTATGCTGACTGTATCAATGTTTTTTTGCTAGGTTAACTAGATGTGCACAGATGCTGCTGTGGTAAGCAGACCATGACTATGACGATACATAAAACCACCTAAAGGTGAAAATCACCAGCTTTCAGTGATGTTCCCCTAAAAGTACCTGAAGAACCAAGTGCGTAAACACTGCGTATCACCTGACAGCCACACAATTCCATCCCCGAAACGTTCCCCGGCTGCCGTGGAAACCGCGGTACAGCAGCGGGCAGCTGTTTCTATGGCAGCTGGATCTGGCTCTCGCCCATAATTCATGCAGGTGCCCGGGCAACGTTCTAGAGCCTCTTAAGCAAGCAGCCACCAAGCCTGACAGCCACCGCTCAGGCTGGCACATGACCAGCGGGAGAGACCGCCGGCGTTTTTGATTCATGGTCACCGTGACGATGGCGAACCGTCTGAGATGGACTCACACTGGGTACCAGTCTGCCGCTCTGTCAGAACACGGGTCTGATGCAGCAGTGACGCCCTTTGCCTTCTTTTTCTTACTGTTTAATAAGCTACAGAAATGAAAGATTGAAACACTAAAACCAAAGTGTTGAACTATGTACTGTTTAAAAGTGTGTTAATAAAATCACATTTAAAAAAAAAAAAAATGTCAGAGAAGTAGAGGAGGAACGACTTGGTCTGGCTCTGAGAGGAGCAGATAACAGAAACAGGAGAAGAGCAGGATAAATAATTCCCTTCAGTTCTGACCCCGGATCAGTTTTATCACTTTGGGTATAATGTC
This sequence comes from Hippopotamyrus pictus, assembly GCA_026781145.1. NCBI lineage: Eukaryota > Metazoa > Chordata > Actinopteri > Osteoglossiformes > Mormyridae > Hippopotamyrus > Hippopotamyrus pictus. Next base: position 3,478,194 of record JAODLC010000045.1, on the reverse strand, counting down.
CAGATTTAGGATTAGAAGTGGATAAGCTGATCACAGGCACCGCTGGGGGGGTCCAAGCTTCTGAGGGAATTTTGCGCAATTTGCTCCTGCCGACACTGATCCAGGATCAGCTCCTCTGAGCCTAATCCAGCCCCACGATTCGCTACGTCACCAAACCCTCGCAAATTGGCTCGGTGCTCCAGTGAGGGACTGTCCCCAGCAGAGAGACAGGTGTCCAGAATGTGACAAATCCCCTCCCCTTTTCCCGCCTCTGACTGAAGCGACACGGCCAGCAAATGTCGCTGCCCATTCTGCACGACGCGCGGGTCACAACCCACGTCTCGTATTATGCCGTAATCCACTGAGAACCATGGGCAGCTCGGGGCCCGGTGGACTCGGACATGGACCCGAGACTCAATGGCTGCCGGTTCGAGTCTGAGGAGAGGCTCATTTCACGTCCTTGAATCAAGTCCTCACACTAGAATTACCCCATTAAAAGATCCGGCCGTATAAATGGATGTAACAGTCAGTCTGGCTGAATAAAAGCACCAGCAAAGCAATAAAATAATAACGATGATAATGGGAAACCTTCCTAATATGATAAACGGCAATGGGACGGATCCAAAGCGCGGCGCTCCCTCTGTCCGCTGTGGTCTGTGACTCTGTGTTCTCTCTTCCTGTTTATATATGCTTTTTCACAGTAATGAGTCAGAAGAGTTCACATATTTACTGGACAATGTAAAACAAAACACAAATGGTTGATCTTTATTGTAAGCCAGGGAGTCATTGACTCCACAGAAGATAAGCTTGTTTGGAATGGTCTTTTTTTGCTAATTAGACAAGTACAGGTACATTAGGACATGCACTTTTGCATAACTCATCTTGCTCTCCTTTAAGACATACAAAGAGCTGAGGGTTTGTAGACAAAACACAGGATCAGTCTTTTTGGGGATGAGGGATCGGAGGTTTGCATGAAGGACCAACGGAGATGTGGGAACCTTCTGGAAACCTTCTGGTCACAAGCACTTAACCCCCTGAGGTATACACCTCCCCTTCCCAAGCCATACACATATCTAGGGCACTCAGGCACTGGAGTACTCATCTAGAGTACTGGATTGAGTACTCTGAAGAACTGAGTAGAGTACTCACTTGGCTGTTCATTGGCTCTCTGCTGGCATTCTTCCATTGCATGATACCTGGAGTTACATAACCTTTTGTAAAAGCTGCTCCCCCACTACATACATTCAGCATCTCCCACTCCCTGGGCTGAATACCCACTTTTGCCCACTGCTGTTTTACTAGCTCTAACTCCCCCCCCCCCCATTCCCAGCACCTCTGTCAATCTCGTTACGCCCTATATTAGGGTATTTACATCACCTGCCAGCCCTGACACCCACCCTGAATTCCAGTGCCATCACAGTAGGAGACCAAACCACTGGGGTGCAAAGGAACATCAGAGTGACACAGAGTGGTCAGGTAGGCAGCTCCAGGGTTCTGGGTTTGATTCCCTGTTTGCATGTATTCCCTGGGTTGGAGTAGGGTCTCTAAGTTGTCTGTTGCATGATCCCATGACTGCCGTTCCACCCAGAGAGAATTCTGCCCTGTGCTTCTTGGGATAGACTGAGGGGAAAATAGACTAACCATCGTGTACGGGTACCACATAAACAAACATCAGCTGGCACTGCGTAAACTGGGACCAGTTGCTCTGAATGGGAAACGGACTGGAATTATTCAAAAACATAACCACATGGGAGCTCAGCAGGTTGTGTCTGCGACCGGAAGGTTGCCGGTTCAAATCCCATGATTGGCAAAATGCTCCCATCGCCACTGGGCCCTCGAGCGAGGCTCCTGACCCCCAGATATTCCAGGGATGCTGGATAAATGGCCGACCCTGTGCTCAGACCCCAAGCGTCGCTCTCAGCTGTGTACATGTGTCTATGAGTGTCTCCCCCAAAAGAGAGCAGGATGTCACAGCCATAACGGGAAGAATGCCACTCTACTTGTATAAATGGCAAATAAAGAATCGTCATTTTGCACTTATCCACACACTCCAGGCAGCCTAGTCCATCTTCCTGTCCTCCCGTCTGGCGCGAAGCTACTGTTGTTTTTACTAACACCGCATAATCGCCGTGGCCACAGAGACCCTGATGGAAAGCCCTCACCGACACGCGTATCTCCAGCCCTCACGCCTCTCGCCGTGACACGCCACCCCTCCCACGCTGCCTTTCCACCTGACATACGCCAAACGTCGTATCGTAACTTTGCACCGACAGCTTTGGGGACATCTGCTGGGTGCTGCTGCTATAGCCCCTGTTTGACTGTAACGCTCGCTCACATAAAGGAGAGAGCGCAGACAGGATGAAACAGCAACAGGGGTATCGACACAACAAACAAACAAGCAAGCAAACAAACAAGCAAACACACCTTTCAAGAATGACAGAGAAAAGAAAATCCATCCACCCAGTATCTCAAGATTTCATAAGGGCCTGCAGTTCATATTTCCCAAACCCCATCAATGACAGCAGATCCGATAGCTCTGGTCACTGTTAACAAACCCAAGTCACCTTCCTCACCTTTAAATCCAGAATGATGATTAACAGGTTAATCCTGTCACCTCCCACCGCTGCCATTTTCACCATAGTGGTAAGGCAGGTTCTGACTGGTTAACTGAATGATATATTTAAGCAGTCAAATTCATATATTGATAGATACATGCTTTCTGTTACCTAGTGCCCCAGAGGTAACAGGTGTCCAGGAAAAAGTGAAGGACATTTACATGATTACTTCCTTCTACTCAATTTCATCATCTGCCTTCAGTTAAGGATTAATTAATCTAAAAAAAAAAAAAAAAAGCTGCAAAAAGTCAACAAAGCCTCCCATTGGCCTGGCACTTCCTCGCTGTGGCTGTTAATGAATTCTCCCCAGGTCAATCCTCAGAATGTCTCTGCACGCAAAACAAACTTCCTCAAGAGTCACTAATGGTCTAACGGGCACAATTACTGAAATTACCCCATAGCAATGAACCACAAGGACTCGGTCAATCTGATTTTAATTGCTTTGCCTGTTGCATGCAATTCTATGCTTCCTCACTGGTGAAACTGACCAGTGCCTGGATGGCGGGAACTTAACTTGGCTGAGTAAGATGACCTTTTTGACCTTGTATAAGTGGATATGGGAAACAGATGTACTAACATTGCCCGCTTTCTGTAATATTGTAGGTGTCTACAGCCCAGACTGATATAGCACCTGCCAAACAGCCAAGCAGACTGCTGCTCATGAGCACAGAATCAGTGATCTGCCCCGTTGCCCTGAGGCAGAGCAGCCTAAGGCAGACAGGCTTCAGGTTCTGGGGCCACACAGCAAGACTGGAGTTCTTAATAGGCTTCCATACTTTTACTGAACCATACAATCAGGTCAGAACACAAGATTCAAACGCAAAACAGGACCATGACCTTTCTTACTCTGTGCTTTTCGACTTAGAGACAGAACAATAAGTCCATCATATGGAAACGCGGTCTGGCACAGAGAGGATTCTCCTGCTTGAATTATCTGTTCGAAACACACCATGGGCAAAGTGAAATAACACATCAGGAGCAGAAAACAGAAAGGAACGTTCCTGAATCATTCCTGCCAGGCCGACAGCCCACACACAATATGTCAGCCGGCAGAACCTGCCCTCACCGCTGACTTTAAAAACAATGCAAACTTCAGCGCTGTCACGAATGCAGACGAATATTTCATCTGGCAGAAAAAGAACCAAACGAAAAGCGGCAGCCTTGATTAAAAGGCACCTAGAGGAACACAGAGCCAGAAGCCGGCTTTTCCAAAAAGTAACCCCCCCCCCCACAAGGAACTTTACCTTCCACTACTCCAGCTCCCCCGACGGGCTCGAAAAGACCGAACTGCTCCAGAACCTTGACGAAGAGCCCCATGACCACCAGGACGGCTACGATCTCCAGGCCATCCAGGTCCATGCTGAGGCTGCCGCTCTGAACGCACTACATGTCCTTCGTCACCGACCACGACAGCCTCCGCTCGCTGTTTGCCGTAAAAGATCCCCTCGTCGGCAAGCGTCGTCAGGCTGGGGCTCATTCCCCCTTCCCCGTTGGCTGCCCTCGCCCCTCACCCCCCCCCCGCCCCCGTTAATTCCAGCTGTAGCCCCTCTCCTTATGCCTCAATAAACCCGGTCCAGTTTCTCCAAACCTGTGGGGCGAGCCGGGATCCACATCCAAGGATGCCGCTAGTTAAGGATTCTGGGGGACCCCTCTCTGTCCTGCCTGCAGGGAGCTTCAGAGCGCTCTGTCAAAGCCTGGGGGATGGCAAGGCCCCCCCCCCATCGCCTCGCAGAGGGGCTGGGGAAGCAAGGGAGTCTCCTAACGCTGTGACGGCCAGCGTGAGTCTGTTACTGCCAAAGTATGAGCGAGGGAGGCAGGAAAAGAGGGAGAAAACAAACGAGAGAGACTGAGCCATTCCCGCCCATTCCAGTGACACTACCTATACTGATTTGCCTAACGCTGTTACCTAGGTAACGGGGCGGTGGATACCTAGAGGTTCCAGCGACGGTTTAAAAAGGAGCCCGGCGTTTGATGCCCTTTTTCTCACACTATATGCTAAGAAAAGACGACTTTGTTCAGTTTTAGCAGTTTCACACTCACAGCCTGCCAGCATTATGCTTCTACCTGTTTTGTGAAATGAAATGAAGCCTTATCTGCTGTTTGCACAAGCATGAGAACAGATAGACTGGAATGAGTTTTTCTGCGTATCCCATCATGCTCTCCGTTTTTTTAAAAGGCACATACAGATATAGAGGTGAGAGCGAGGCAGGGTCAGGGTGTTCTTCCAGCACCCCTGAAGCATTTTTCGGGCGGTTATGGACCTTAAGGACCCAGCTCCGATGTGATTCTTCTGCCGAGCATGGGATTCGAGGCCTAACCCACTGAGATACACAGCGCCCCCCTGTGGTTTCTTATATGCAATGCTTTTAGCCCTGTCTCCAGGCCAGGGTCTCATGGAGACGTCATACATCACAGCATCTCCCTCCCCTGCCGTGCACTTTAAAAATCACCACTGACACTTCATAGCTGTTCCAACTCCGTCATCAAGACATTTCGCCATTTACATTTTCTCCATTCTAATTAACCGTATCAATCACTTTGAGTTAATTTATGATCAAACAATCACGTTTGGGTGCCACCAAGATGTCCGTCTGCGACATTATTGGTGGTTTTTGCGTTGTTTACTACAGTGTTGGCGTTGGCAGCCCACTGGTGCATGAGGCCAACGACGCTCTGGGTTTGCATAAATATTTACCACGGTGCCCGCTGGGGTTTTCCGGTCAGGCTCTGCCCCTGACGCTTTGGCGGTGTGCGTACAAATGCTCATTACGCCGATGTGTCACTCCGGATTGTTCCGGATTGATACGAGGGAGAGGAATGAGTTAGGGAGCAAAGAAGGGAGACAGAGGGATGGTGGACGAGAGCGCAGGACTCCAGTAGCATTTATCTCGCTAGCAGCCCCTGGCAGACCTTTGAGAGGACGACACCCCTGCAGGCTATTTCCAGCCGTTTCACTTGAAAGTGTTTGCACGGCTGATTAACCCGGAGCGAGTGAGCTCATTAAAAAAGCCACTTCATTTCCAGAAAGTTCCAGCACCACACATACATACACACGTCCCTTTAAGGTATCTTGTTACTGGGCACAGCGCTATTCCACGGCAGATTATGCCATCTCAGTCCGCTTCCCGATCCAGCAAGGCAGAATTATCGATTTCACGCCCACAAGACCGGGGGAGGATGCGGGCAATAGACTCTGGGGACACGCGCGTGGACACATCCGCTCATATCTGCACGCGTGTGCGTGTTGGGCCTACTCACAGTATGACCGCAGCTAAGTCTCCCTCCCCAAGAGTCACCTGACCCGCTGCTTCACACCTACCTGTGGTTTAATAACTGCCATGGCAACCCGAAGACAGGAGGCATCGCGCTCGAAAATCCACGACACACCCGTCCCTTTAAGAGCAGGTTTAAAGGGGCACCTTCCACGTATCAATGGACTCCTGTTTAGAATGGAGAACTCGCTGTGATTCAGCTGGTCTGCCGGGGAAAAAAAAAGGTGAATAAAAAAATAACTATGCTGCAAACGGTAACAAGACGGATAGAGCAGAAACAGCGTCGATAATCTGTTATTCTGCATGTCGGCTTTTAATTTTCAACGACGGGGACAGGCGACACGAAGCGGCGACAGCGTACTTGCCCGCCGCTGCCGCGCAGGTCTGAAGCAGCAATCTGTGAGTCAGACACAGAAGCACCACGGACAGACAGCCGCCGCAAAAATACACTGGGAGTTTATTTTTAATTTCAGCGCGTTGCGGAGCCTCCCCCCCTTCATCGCACACTCCCCGCCTCCCGGGTGTCATGCTCCGATGTTTTGTTTGTGTCACTCGTCAGAAGGAGATCTGCTTGTTGTTATTTGTCGCAATTACGCCATCCTTAGTAATACCAAGTCTAACTTTTGTTGCCCCGTTGCATTCTGGGATTAGTGTGTCAAAGGGGAGGTCCGGTAGCTATCCAAAGTGAATGATGTGTGAAAAATGGGAGCAGAAATATACAGGGTTTATCAAACCGTGGCGTTTTGGAATCCAATAAGAGGTGCTATGATTAACTGGGGAAAGAGTGCATTTCCATAAATGGCCGGCTGTCAAGTTAAAAATAACCCCAAATCAGAGAACTAATATCTGAGTCAAAATGGGCTGACACTGAAGACCTAGGAAGAATCAACAGTGCTTAACATAAGCGGAAGCAGCATACCGGGCAATGAGGAGTACCTGTCTTTCCCGTAACGAGGAAGATACGATAACAGCTGAAATGTTTAAATGTAATTGTCTGGTATCCAAGGGGAGGCAGCTTTGATTAACATCAGCATCATCGACGTGGAGGAAATCGGGATGAAGATACGTGAGATGAATCCACACACAGCCTTCCAGATCTATGCGTGCCCTACAAAGCCAAAAGCCATCAGAGCACAGATCCAAATTTCCAGGAATCTGATCCTGTCCCCACCCCCCCAGGACAGATTTCCCCATCATCATTTTTGTTTTGATTGTTACCCCTGAAAGAAAACAAACAGCGGGATGGAGGCAAGATTGAAGGTATCGGTTTGGCGTGGGGGTGTGGGGGTTTGAGCTGTCCGATATGAGCCGGGTGGTAATGTGTGCACTGGCGGGCTCCAGTGCGTGGTAATCGGCGATTATCTACCGCCACATGACACTCTATACCCCGTCTGCGAGGCCTCCTGCCATTACCGCTGCATTTGTGGCCCCTTCCCATAATGCCTGGGAGTAACTTCATCTGGGGCACCGATGTCCCAGAGAGGGGAACCTTATCGCTATCCCAAATTTGTATATAACCTCCCTCCAACGCCCTTTACCATGTTCCATCAAATCATAACACGTTTAAAACAATGACTTTTACTGGATTTGAATAGATCTTTCTGGAATTCAGCCCCATGAAAAGAAACACATGGTGCCCAGATAAGTCTAAACCAGAGAGCTGTCTCGAACCCATGGACGAGGCTCATGAGAAGCAGCCTTTGACCTCCCGATTCCAAGAGAACACAGTGTGGTGGGTGAGGGCTGAACCTCTCTGTCTTTCACCGTCCAGAGGATCCCAGACTCCCTGGAAACGGGCTGTCGCCGAGCGGGGGCAGCGCTGGCTGCGGACTCCGCTCCTGACACCTAATTAAGCCAGCCACTGTCGTCAGGCTGTCCCCGAGGCTGGAGACGGGAGCCAAGTGAAGCGTATGAACCACAGATCCATCCTGGCAGCTCCTGGCTTCCACGAGACCGGGCCCGAACGAGGCCGAGTCTCACGCAATATGGAGAGCCGGTGTAACAAGCAGGCACCCGCTGACTTATAAAACACACACGAGGGAATATCACTCGGAAAACCAGGGGTACCACGGGAACACAGATTCAGGCTGCAGACAGGGAGCAGGAAAAGGCATCCTATCACCATGCTCCACTGTGTAATCATGAGGTATCAGAGGGCGAACGTTATGTAAGCCCTTGCTTCTGCGACAGTCAGGTCCGGCCGGCAGCACCCACACAAATAACACAGGACCTATTACACTAGAAATTTTTCCACGGACAAGATGGCCTGGTTTAGCAGGGTGGACCAAACAAGATCTTGCCAACTTTCGCCATGGCACATTGTCCCTGTGTGGTCACCAACCTGGAGAAGTGTATAAGGAAAGGGCCGAGGAATCAGTCATCACAGCTAAGCTGCTCTTTTTAAAAAATCTCACGGGGCCTGTTCCTGAATGCAGAACTAGCCTCAGAGGCCAACCATGGAGAGATTTGGGGATGAGGTCATTATGAAGATCAAAGGCTATAGGAAGTCAAAAGTATTTAATGAAAAGAAATGAGTACCAGGAAGTACCTGGAAAATGTAAGCATCTCAGATCCATACATCATCACCTCCTCAACCTACAGCCATAAGGCCATAAGTATCCATAGGACTAGGCGTTAGCTCTGTCCCATCAATCCCAGGCGCCACCTCCCACTGGTTCACACCAGTTATCCTTCTGATGATGGATTCTGCTTGGGTGTGTGGAGAGCCTGATGACTTTGAAGAACTGACAATAACGGCATTACAGTCCACTCACCACAGCCTGACCAGTCATCAATCCATACATTCCGGGACCATCCTATATTTCTAATTATTGTGAAACAAATCTAATTAATCCCTTTTAGCCAGTGCTATACTTTCACTCCTTTCAGTATCACACTCAATTCCTGATCGACCCCACCCACCTCACAGTTCTCGCCGGTGCCCGTCTCGAGCCCCTATCGATTCTTCTAAATTGCTTTTTCACGCTGACTGACAGCCAATAAGATAACATTTCTGCCTTCCTTAACTTTGGATGTGCATGCTGAAATGTGGCCTCCTAAGTCTCTGTCAGTGGACATCAACACAACGACTTGCCGTGTGGGTCGTTTTTTAATTTTTCAGATTCCCCCTTAGGCCCTGCCATGTGGTTTCCGGAAAGCACGTTAAGTCTGAGAAATCATCTGGCAGTTGTATTGTGGACTAAAAACTGTGACCAATGTATATCAATGTCACTTCAGAAAAATGCTAATGCTGAATCAGCCCTCCAACCCATGAGATCTGCACTTGGAATATGTACCATTTGAGCATTTCCTTGAAGCTCTTGTGCAATAATAGATATTGGCCTCCAGTCGCATTGTATACAGACCTGAGCTCCATCCATGCTAGCTTGACAAAGGCTGAAGAACCTCCCCAAGGTGTGATATTCGACTGTAATTAAACTCATCCAAGGGTGGCTATCTAAAATCTAGCCCCGCCCCTTCTTTTGCATATCCCAAACAACCCAGAGAGCTGCGACCCTTAGAGCCAGGACGTCCTGGCAGTGGTGCCAGTAATTAATCTCAACACTAGGAAGGTACCTTCTGGGCTCTGAATAATAAGGATTAGTTAAAAAAAAAAACTGGCACACTGGGAGAGTCCAAAAGGAAGCACAATGTACTCAAAAAGGTCACAGATGGGGCCGAACCCAAAACCAGTCCACAGTGTTTACGACTTTCTTACTTCCACCTGCGTTGTCCAGCTGTGTTGTGTTCAGGAAGAGAATATGAATATGAATCAGAAGACAGACACTCTCTTCTTTAATTCAAACCATGATAACAGTTGTTAAACATAGGATGCTTGCCACTGGTAATACTGTTGATGAGAATTCATGCTTAGTGTTACCTGGTGGGCCTGGCTGTCAAAATGATGCAAATTAAAAATAGTTTTAAACGGGTAAAATTTGTTTCTTCAGCACTAATTTATCTATGTTCAAGTATACAAGAGCAACACCTATGCATGGACTTAGGCTAAACTGAAGTTAACCATAAGTTTTTAAATTGTAGATGTGTTCTAAAAAGCACTTCATAAATCATAAAATCATAAGGTATTTTTTTAAAAACAACGCCTTGATTATCTCAGCTCATTATGCCAGTAAAACAGCCTTAGAGGGATGCATGGTATTTGGCACAATGACTACTAGACTTCAAGCTGAATATAAAGGTAGGATAATTTGCTAAGGACTAGAATTAAAAGATCAGCACATCTGTCTAGAAAGCAACAAAGGCAACCATCACTCTGTCTAGCTCGATAGTGAATGTTTGTCAGCTCAATGAGGACCTCTGCTGGACACTCGCTGAGCATCTTGGCACATCCAGGCAGTCGGATGCTTCAAACAAATGGACCAAACTGTAGTCCACTCCCTCTTTCACCTGCAGTTTAAATTGGTGCATGTTGGTGGTTGGCAGGAGTCCTTATCCATAAGTAAATGGGCCCAGCGAGGAGGCTTCTGACTGGAAGGGTGAAGAAACAGTAACTATACACTTTGTTCATATTTATTTAGCTGAGACTTTTGAAGTGAGGATCAGGGACCAGGATCAGCCAATGCAGTCGCCGTAGTTGGGAGTCAAAGGCTTTTGCTCAAGGGACTAATGGTGACGTCACTTTGCCAGCCTCAGGATTTGAAACAGCAACCATCTGATCGTTCTGTAAATCAAAGAGCACAAAACTTATCGGCAGTCAACATGCATGAGCAGAAAGGTTTAAACAATCTGCAAAGCACAGGCCATGAAAATATGAGTTACGTTTGGCAGTATATGTCAAGAAGAGTATCCTGCAGAACACTCAAGGGTGTCCATAAGTCTTACATCAGAGCTCCATGAGTGCATGGTGCAGAAAGTAATAATGTATGCAGATCACAGGCCAGAGGTCTCTGGGGATTCACACAATGCTATTTGGAGGACATCCTCAGACCACCCAGCACCATCGACCCGTGCCGTTCTTCGGCAACTCTATACACATCCCACTCAAAATCCGTCTCTGAGTCGCCCTCTTTTGGTGGGAGGACCTACTAGCATTCCAGCATTCACCTGTATGCCAAGTCAACAGAAGCCTTTTCTGAGCCTTAAAATAAATAATGAACAACACGGCCATGATGACGAGCTCAATGCCAAGCCTGAGCCGATGTCCTCGACCTGACACCTGTAATCCATTGTGGGGATCCTGCCTTTCTACAGCTCAGAAACTGACCTCCTCATAGGGGAGCGGGAGGTGTCAGGCCTGGCAGAGGATGGCTGCTTGGCCGGCTGCCTTGGCGCTGTGAAACACAAATGTCCATTGGGAAGTTGTCTCATCGGGATGGCATAATTTGTGGTAATACCTGGACCCGGACCAGACCGCTTCATAATGGACCCCCCCCACAAAGGCAGCCTCATAGACAATGACACATTCACAGCTACATTTTCCTTTCCTAATGCACACAGAGACATAGGTTAGGAGAGGGTGCTATGCCCGGTCAGCCACAAGGTGGCAGTGGCATCCTTGTTTAAATACACTTGTCTCTTTGCTTTATCATTCACCTCAGGTAGTGAAGACTATTAGTTCATTTAGAACTAATAAAAATGCAGTATTTAAGAACTTCTGTCATGATCTCAAAAGTTCATTCTTTCCCCTGCCTGACTAAAATAGAAACACTCTGTCTCGCTGGAAACTATTTTTGCCATCTACTGAAGAAAAGGTTGCTATTTACGTCCCGTGCTGCGCTTCAGCGATATAATCAAAAAACCCCAGCATCAGAAACGATCAAAGCCATGCTTTTTACCTCCAGTTGGAAACGTACGCTTCTGCATCAACGGGTACAGTGCAACGATACTACACAGAGTAAGACAGAATGAGTGCAGAATAAATCTGTTGACTTGAGTGCAGAAGCAGATATCAAGGCAATATACTTGACTCATTATGCATTGATATTGCATTTGCATTGATATCACCTGAACAAGAATGTGTACTCGTAGAATGTTTCAGGTTATAGGTTCATTGTATCCCTACCACTCAGCCCTTCACAGAGGCTCCCCCATAATGGGCCATACCATTGGGCCTTTCAGGAGGCTCCCCTACAGTGGGCCATACCATTGTGCCCTTCACGGAAATTCTCCATTCTCCTATTGTGTCTTTATCACTGTGCCCTTTAGGGAGGTTCATCCAGAGCCCTACCACTGTGCCCTTCCTGGGAGTCTTACCCACAGTGGGCCATACCATTGTGCCCTTCAAGGAGGCTCACCCACAGTGAGCCATACCATTGTGTCCTTCAGCGAGGCTCACCCACAGTGGGCAATACCATTGTGCCCTTCAGCGAGGCTCACCTACAGTGGGCAATACCATTGTGCTCTTCAGTGAGGCTCACCCACAGTGGGCTATACCATTGTGCCCTTCAGGGAGGTTCTCCCATAGTGTCCCTATCATTGTGCCCTTGCCCTTGATGTTGGCTTTCCCATAATGAGCTGTATCATTAGACCCTTCAGAGAGGTTCTCGTCATAGTTTTCCTGCCAATGTGACCTTTATGGAGATTTTCCTATAATGTTTTTTTATCATTGTACCCTTCAGGGAGTCTTACCCACAATCAGCCCTATCACTGAGCCTTTCAGGGAGGTTCTCCTACTGTGGGCCCTACCATTACGCCCTTCAGGGGTACCCATCTGCACTGAGCTGTACCAATTGTGTCCTTGGGGGCCGGGGGGCATCATCTACAGTGAGCCCTGCTACTGTGCCCCTCAGGGAGGTTCTTAATTTGAATTGGTTCTGTAAAACAATCAACTGTATAATCAACAGGATAAATTATAAAAACTTGAATTACAAGCTGTGTGAGCCACTTTGGATAAACAGCAGAATGGTAGCAGAAAGCTACTTCCATGAGGTGAGAGTGCGCTTGGGCTTGAACCACATTCCACTGGGGCCACTGTTAGGCTCAATCGCAGATGCGTTTTAATGAGCAATTAGCAGAGGAAACACTTGACTGCAGCACATGCTTCATTAAGGGAAACCGAGGAACCGGGCGTTTTTCTTACTAATTATCTCCATTTTATGCAACAAAGCGTCTGTGTGGAGATTGTTCATTCAGGGCCCCTGGGTATTTGTCATTACACAGTATGCATAGGCAAGATTAGCACCATCCATTACGGCTGAGGGCTGAAGCTGTACAGCAGATTTTACAGATGCATCAGGTCGCTGTTAAAACCCTCAGTTAAGACCCGGCGTCTCGCCGTCATGGTTAATCTGGCACTCTCGGAAAATAAAAACAACAGCCGCAACAGCGATCTGTCAGCCGTCGGAGGAATTCAATGCACGCGGGACAGCGGGCCCAGCAGATACTCGACTCTCAGCTGGAACCTCGCGATGATTCACGAGCCAAAGGATAAATTGATATTTTCCACATCTAAGGACACTTCATGATGACTCATCACGAAAAAGAAAACGCAGAGGGCTCTCGGGAAGCCAGTGGAGCTGCCCTCAGCCTGCGGGCCTCCCCGACTTGAGAAGAAGGGACGGTGATGACCAATTCGCCACCACAAGTGCTGGGCGATAGCGAGAGGGGTACTTAAACCCGGATCGCTTTCAGGATGATGCCCAGGTGGCTCGCTGTGGATTTTTAACCAACCCCCCCCTCTACCCGCACAAGTAAGTATAAAACAATACAGATGTCTCCTGCAAGAACCTTCTGGAAAGACAACGAGATTCATTTGCAAAACAGTCACGCAGCGTCAGAGGAAACATGCGCGCTTGTTCCAGACCACTGTGACTTGGTCCACGTCGACCACCCAATGGGTTCATTAACCATTTCTGAACTCTGCTCCTATAGCCTCTTATAATTTACACTCAACAGCTATTTATCACAGTAAGACATATGGGTTGGATGTAAACGGCACAGAAGAATGATTCCTGACAGGGAGCACAGCTGCATTAATGAATGACCTGCTGCCCCGGGAAAGTATATGGGCGTAAATCCGTGCTTCTTTTCATACTGCAGTCGCACTCTCTCCGGGAACGCTTTGTTTACACACGCTGGCGCGAGAAAACCACGGGGGGTGCGAGGCATCGGGCGAATCACCGCAGTCGGTGCTGAATGGCGCCCCCCGGTGAGTCCACACGCCTGCTGTGAACCGGTGATAAAATTAGTTTTTGGCGAGACTGCAGCGGGCGCCGAGTCTGCGAATGTGCCGGTCTGTGCGAAAGAGCTTTTCAATCTGAGATGCAGGAAGAGGTAAACGCACACAGCCAGGTTACGCACTTACTGTAAACGCACAGGGCCGGGTTACGCACTTAAACAGAGATGCCAGATTTCGGCATGACAGCACCGTCGCTGCGCCGAAAAGGGATGACATCAGAAACACACTTCCCCTCCGCCGAGAGTGGGGCCGTTTTCACGCCTGCGTTTTCCGGACATGGTGTAGGCGTACGCTCGAGCGACCAGCGCTGGCTATTCTCAGGCTGGTGTGGTGCATTTTGGGACGAGATCAGAATCATAGAAGGGACTAGAGACAGTGTTTTTTCTATCGGATGCTCTATGTGGGTCACAGGTAGCGACTCTGAGGTCACCACGTCCTTGCTCCTGCCTCACCCTCCCCCACCTCCATCATGCCCGAGTGGCTTAGTAGAAGCGACCGGCTGCTCCCAGCGGGACGAGATTTCAGTTGTGCGGGGGGGGGGGGGGGGGGGGTGTATGTATGTCTGTTTGTTTCTCAGTGTCTTGAAGGGAGGAGCAAAGAGGAAGAGCCACTTCTAAGGACTGTGCTGGAATACCTGATATACTGAAGGGCACTTTCATCACTCCTTTTTACAAATGCTCAGCGGAAAAGGAGACCCCGAGCAGCTCAAGGTCACTGTCCTCCATCTCCTCCGCCCCCATGGCACTAGCTGCCTCGGGCAAGAATACAAGATTACCAATCCATTATAGCAAAACTGAGAATTCGCTCCTCTCCATCACATGACATGTCACATGACTTGTCACATGATACCAGGCTGGCCAATCGGTAATAAAGGCCAGAAATGACTTCCACCCATTTGTTGTTATCAGACATAAGGAGTGTGGCTGCCCATCTGTAGGCTAATCACCTTCCTCTTGATTCATATGAGGTAGGAACTGGGCAGATCTGCACTATGGACAAGGGCTGGAGGAAGCAGCAAGGTTGGACCAGGTGGATCACAATCTTCTACATCTGTCAACCTACACCTGGCGGGTCGCAACCTGTCGAGACACATTTGCAGCGTCTGCTCTTCGCAGAAAGGTCCTCAGCCCTGCAGATACTCATCAGCACCAACTCAAGAAAGACGGTAAAAATCAATGCAATACCGATTGCTCCGGGTAACAGCAAGACAAAGGGGGCATTGTGGAGGTTTCCCACAAGGATGCGTGATGCCGTCTCAGACAGAAAGCAGGTGTCAAGCAGCACCAGGACATGACCTAAAAGAGACCAAACCCCTATGAATAACGCTCCTCAGAGTGCATCAGTGTTTTGGAAAATGTACTACTGGGTTATCAAAGGTAGTTCATAGCAATTACGCCCCAGTAAACTGAAACTAGGTTAGTCTGCAGGTGACAAACACATTTCTTGCTTTAGAGGCAAGTGCTACATTTTTCTTAAGAAGTGATAAATACAAAAATCAATCCTTTGGTTCCGTCTTGGTATTTTTTAATTCATATCTGATTTTTCTGCTGCGGTAATGATGAATTGCGCTGGGATTCAAACAGTTTAATTTAACGTTCTATAAACACCAAGGGAGATGTTTCCTCCCTCCCTGCCTTTCATCTGAAGATCTGAGGTTCCTTATGATCGGCCCCGAGCTCTCTGAGTCCACGGAGTGGTCTGTGCAGAGTGAGATCCGTCACCCTGGAAAGGCACCAGGTCGTGGACGAATCTTCTGCTGATCGCACAGGCAGCTCCACTTTTACAAGGGCATGATGGGGGGGGTGGTGTCACTCAGCTGCCTGCTTGACCCAGCTTGGCGGGGGCAACACTCTCTAGGTCTCCTAATGGGCATATGGGTGCTGAGAATCTCACTGGCATCGAGCATCGAGAGGAGCTGGTTGACAGAAGAATTGCAACTTTAAGGCAAATCCCATCAAAAAAAAAAGTTCTTTTTGTTCCATTCCAGGCTTCTTCTCAGACATCTAAAGTAAACAGTGTATTATGTCAGCCGTACCTCTAGGTTTCTGGGCAAAGTCTCACCGGCTTAAGTCAACAAGTGACATTTGCTTCCCCAACTTGTGCCAGAAGTGCATAGGGAAGACAGCTTACGTGCTGCGCAAGTCGTTGTGTTGCTCTGATATTGATTACTGCTCCCTTCAAATGAATCCGTGCTCCGCCCTCTGAGAACTGGGAAAATAACATTTACGCTTGCCAGTGTTTACAATAAGAGAAAAGCTACCAGCGTACTACCAAGGAAAAGCGTGAAACATTGTTAAGATCCATACAGCAGGAAGACACCGACAAAGAAGGACTACAGCGTACTACGTAGGGAAAGCGTGAAAGAGTTTGTTAAGATTCATACAGCAGGAAGACACCGACAAAGAAGGACTACCGTGTACTACCAAGGGAAAGCGTGAAAGAGTTTAAGGTTCATACAGCAGGAAGACACCGGCAAAGAAGGTCTACAGCGTACTACCAAGGGAAAGCGTGAAAGTTTAAGATTCATACAGCAGGAAGACACCGACAAAGAAGGACTACAGCGTACTACCAAGGGAAAGCGTGAAAGTTTAAGGTTCATACAGCAGGAAGACACCGACAAAGAAGGACTACAGCGTACTACCAAGGGAAAGCGTGAAAGTTTAAGATTCATACAGCAGGAAGACACCGACAAAGAAGGACTACAGCGTACTACCAAGGGAAAGCGTGAAAGTTTAAGGTTCATACAGCAGGAAGACACCGACAAAGAAGGACTACCGCATACTACCTAGGGAAAGCGTGAAAGAGTTTGTTAAGATACATACAGCAGGAAGACACCGACAAAGAAGGACTACAGCATACTACCAAGGGAAAGCGTGAAAGATTAAGGTTCATACAGCAGGAAGACACCGACAAAGAAGGACTACAGCATACTACCAAGGGAAAGCGTGAAAGATTAAGGTTCATAC
>JAODLC010000045.1:3436755-3450760 GCA_026781145.1 Hippopotamyrus pictus | reverse complement strand
CATGGCAGGTGGGTATACATTCATTCTGTTATACCCTGTGTCAGGTGTTTAAACCTGTCTTACTGTAATCCCATGGCGGGTGGGTATACATTCATTCTGTTATACCCTGTGTCAGATTCAAAGCTCCATTTTATTGTTACACCAGAGAGGAGATTTAAACTTCTGTTCTGTCATAATCCTGCAGCAGGTATTAATACCGCTATCCTACCGTAACCTGTAACCCACAGCAGGTGTTTGAGATCAGTCGATGCCCGATAAGTAGGTAAACACCGTGAACACAGCATAATTAGCTGCATTGACCCTTACAGGCTTCTGTGATTGCATTTACCCACGGATCAATGCCTGATGATGAGGGGAGACAGGGAAAACTGATAAGGGAACCTGCCATGAGACACAATAAGATACTGCAGGTCACATGACTTGTGACCAGAAGGTTCCGCCCAAATGGAATACAGCTTGTTGCTAAACCGTTACGTAAGACATAAGCATCCCAGAGGGACACAGACTGTCTGGCCCATGCAGACACTCTAGGGTGAGCAATTGCATCACAAAGCATGTAGCTGCCTGAATCTGCTAGCTTGGGCTATGACAATGACTCCGCTCACAGTTCAACTACAATCACAGCGTCTGTAGATCAGTAAAGCAAAGGTGCTGTTCCAGACTGAAATACGTCGCTCCAGGGCTCAAAACTGCCTCAAAAATTCGGCCACAAGATGATAAGAAAATAGCCGGCTGGCTCCGACAGTCTTCTGCGGGATTGCGCGCTTATCCGTTGCTGAGACACTGCTGCCATCTAACGCATAAAAGCAGCCACTGCAACCCGGCGTCCCAGAAAAATAGCGCACGAAAAGACGGAGATTATACAAGAAATCACAAGTCTTTTCGGCGAATCGCTCCTTATTGTTTGTTCAACTAAATAATTCCTCCACTTCCGACATATACCCGTAGACATTGTCTAATCGATGTGGTGCTCCCTTTATGCTTTATATTATATTATATTTATATTATATTAAAATATTTTTAATTCTTAGGTACTTTAAATTATAAATGACCTCATGTGTATGTGCATTGCTTTCCGTCTGCTAAAGACAAACGTAAATGTAAACGAATTAAATATTTGCCATGCTAACTCACAGATGTCTGTATATCACACCCATAGGTGGATAATAACAGTGTATATCGGCCGTGAACGAAGAATCACTCAGAGAATCGTTGCGATCACAAATATTCGTTTACAAAAAGTACTGTTTACAAACGACAGCTGGCTAATGAGCGGCTTCGTACGTCGGGGCCCCTTCACATTCTGGTCGCAACATTTCTTTCACTGATAAACCCATAGGGGTGTGTCTGTAGCTGCTGTGAGGCAGGCAATACGGTTCATGTGTTAAGCACGAATGTGACTCGTGTCCTGTCTCCATTTCTGCCGGCGTTTTACATGTAATTTCACTTACTTTCTTGACGCTTTTATTCATTGCGGAGGGCACGGAATTGTGCGCGAAAATGGAAACTGTCTGTGCAGAGCATCAGCGCCTCCTGACCCAAACGACACTACTGTTCAAATGTACAGTGTACCACACTAAAATAAAATATAGCTTAAGAATTGGGTATTTGTTTGTTGCAGGGTCGTTGTGAAATTAGATTACTAATCAGAGGACTGGTTGGCTGAAGAGTCCTCACACCTGGGTTTGAACAGCTGACCTACAGGTTATCCCAGAATCCTGTATACATACTGGCCCTGTGCGGATGCGACTGGCCACCCCTGCGCTGAAGCATCTTCGCACAACTGTTACACGTATTTTGGACAGCAGGGGGCGCGCGTCCATTCCGATTAATTTGGCCTTTGGTCACCGATGTGTCGGAAAGTGATTGCACCTCCCTGCCAGGAACGTTGTATCGTTACTGTTAATTAAACGTGATATGGCTCATTTTTGTAGTTAATAAATAATTTGGTTATTACATTCCACCGTCTCCAACTATGCCTCATGAATGTAATTTTGGATAATGGGGATTACTGTTGAATATCTCTACCCGAAAATGACCCTAAAAGTTGAAATACGAACAATATTCTCCATAATGTGATTCATGAAATTTTAAAATCCATCAAAAGGTTTGACTACATTACACAGAGTATACATAATGAACGCCAACGGAAGGAGCCATGTTGATCCAGTAGATGGCACTGTTGAACCACCGCGTGGAATCGTTTTCGGCCGGCCTCCCTGAAGTAGAATACTTCTCAGCGTTTAATGCGCTCATTACACAGTTCACTTGCTATTGCTCTATATCTTTTAATGATACGACCGCAGTGGGTGCTTCCTCCTGGCAATACAGGCTAACGGCGCACTAATGTGCACCTGCCGCAAAACTTATAACGGCCTAAACTAGCGGAGGCACCGGCGCTGTGGTCATTCAGCTGAGGCTCAGGTTTCAATGGGGTCGTTGCTTCACCCACAACCCTTTTAATTTCACACTCATAACTGCTCTGAGTTATGACTGCAAAGCGCACCAGAGTAACCTCACCCACAACCATTATTCCAGGCTCTATTTTACACTGATAAAGACAGCTGCTGTTCTTATTGTCTTTATCGTGTTGTGTCTGTTTGTTTTTCCTTTTCCTCCTCCCCCCCCCCCCCCCCCTTTATTTTTTACTGAACTGAGAGAAACCATTAGCCACCAGAGGTGTCTTTGAGTGGAAGAGATCCACCGCTGGTGATGACTGCCATTCTTACCGCTTGGGCTACAGTCTCTCCCATAAACACCACCCGCCCACCCGCCACGCTAACATAAAGGCGTGGGTCGCTCCGTTCCCCGGCATGGAAAATGCTGGACCCCAGAGCACCAATCTATAATCCACTTGAGCCCCGTATTCACAAAGCATATATAGTGAGGTATATGAAAGCAGTGATCAATGGCATACATCTAGCTATCAAAAGCACCACGTCATACGCCATGTCTCACCTAAATGCCAGCAGCCCTTTTAATCCATCAGGCAAAATTTACTGCACCCCCCCCAACCACCCCCACCTCTGTGGAAGCCAGTCTGAGTTGCAGTGGGTTGTATGTAGGCATAGGGGCAGGGGTGGGTGTTGGGTCGGGATCTGAGACATTCTGTACAATAGGAGGTGGAATTAAGCCACACGTGCAGTTGATTTTCTTTGTGTAAAAGCTGCTCCAGACGTTTCGTAACTCCCCCCCCCCTCACAAATTCACACTGTAGTTCGCATTGCTGCCAGGGGCAAGCCCCTGGGTTTCCTGGCGGGCAGAGGAACCACACAGAATGCTGGCATTTGCTCGACTCGTCTGGCGACGCCCACTCCGGCCCTCCAGCCAATCACGCTGCTTCTTTCATGTCACACCTTCACCGGCCAGCGGCACGTTTCCTAAAAGCGCACTCGTTAACTACATTAGCAGCTTACATAGTTGGAACCATGCAGCTGAATGGATCTAGCCATGTGTGTCGCTAACTATGCTTTTGGGAAACGCCCCTGAGAATGGGAAACCCACTGCCAAGAATCCGAGGCAGTCCTGAGCACGGCCGCACGCTGTGGCTGCACTTTCCTGTCCGAACATGAAGCTTTATAAATGGAAAACCGATCAATAACTTACATAACAAGCCCCAAATACCAGTGTCTGATAAGCTCTGGGTCGACACAGGAAAGCATGTCTCTCCTAAGGGACCCTGTGAGAACACCAAAGCTGAACAAGGCATCCAGGGGGGGCCTGGTCTCTCCTTCCCCCTAACGCGGGCACCCATCAAACAAGCGAGAAATACATATACATATTTTTGATCATTTTGAGTTTTTAATCAAAAGTAGTACAAGACTAAACAACAGGCATACTGAGCAACTGTGTTTGATCTTTCTGCAGTGATTGACATGCCAATCAAAACACTATGACATTAAAGAGATATTATGCAGCGCGCAACTTTGACTAAATAAGTTCTCCAGCCAGCTAATTGTCATCCCTGCAGCTAGTGCTCGTGACATCATGGCTGCCAGCTGGACTGCAATTCCGGCATCCTCTCTGACTTTGGGAAGGAGCTCGGGCTCGTGTGTGTGCGGCGTGCGTGCGTGTGGTTGCCTCGGTTACGGGGGAATGACAGCGTGACAGTGTGACCTGGGTATAGCTGGAGGCGCGCTGCCAGTTGGGGCGGAATGGGCAGGACAAAAATCCACAGGGGGGGGCGGCGACACCCACGGCCCAGCTGTTGCGATTCGGGCTGGACGGCACAGCCGGCAGGGAGAGAAGGTGTATCCCCTCGGGCGCTAAAAACTGAGCCACCCCTGCTGCTGCACATGCGCACACACAGGTTGGGCAGCAGGGGGCGCACTTCATCTCAGCAAAACTGAGGCACCTCCACAGACGGAGGAAAGCAGAGAAGCCTTGAGAGATGACAAACAGAGAGATGAGAACTGAGACAATGTGGGAGACAGAGGTGTGGAAATTACACATACAGACCAAAAGGTCAGAGATCCCCCGAATATGTACACCAAGATGGCCTTAAGGTTTCCCTAGTTCTACACTGCTGGCTCTGTCTCCAAGACCTTCTGACGGACTGATCTCCTGCCAAGGACATATAATAAGAGACTATTGATCCCAGCGAAAGAGGCGATGTCTCCCATCGCTGATCCGTCACAGCATTCTCACACAAAATCCCCAAACACCCCCACAGACTTTCTTTGATGTTTATCTCTACCCACTCGTCCACCGGGCCCCCAGCGAGCCCTGCTTGTAAGCCCCGATCTGGGCTGCATTTCAGAGGGGCAGGCTGTTCTGTGTGGAGGAACCGGCACCCCGGTCCACATAATTCCTCGCCGTCTGGAATCCCGCGGGCTGCGGATGTTTGGATCTCCTCCATCAAGTTGGTTTGTTCAAGAAGTATAAAGCCAATGATTATTCTTCGGAAGACGCACCCCAGTCCTGCAAATCTGCCAGTGGGCTAAGTGCCCCCCCCATGGACAGATTTGGAAGCAATTAGACCAAGTCCAACAGAACATGTCCTACATCGTCAGAAGCTTTTGACTCTATCAATCAGAGACTCAACAATGGGGAATGGATCTTCAACCAGCTGAACGCAAACACAAACCAGATGTTCCTCTATGACATCACTGACTGGCATGTAATCGATGGTACACACAAAAATAAGAAAATGAGTCATTATTGATACATCAGTAACACAATACATTATTACAGTAGCTCTCCAACATGGCAGAGGTGCACCAAATGAACCATTACAGACAGTTTGTTCAGTATCGACAAAGCGGAGAAGGCATATATAATATCAGTGGTGGGGGGGGGTGGCTTTTGATATATCCCATGTTCTCGCCAGTTGATCACCCTGATTATTGGCACGACACATAACACTTGCTGCTTAACAGCAAATGACAAAGCGGAGAACGTGAACATTCATGTCGTCAGTCTCCAGGTTCGCCCTCCGGAAGAAGTATATGTATCTCAATGTAAACGGGCACTTGGCAAATGTTTAAATCCATAAAAATGAAAGTTTATATTCAGCAGCGGAATGATAGTGTTTCCATGCCAACGACGAAATCACAGTGCTGAAAAGAGCTCCTTATTGCCCCTTTACATCAAGAGAACCGCCTGCACCCACCCAGCCGTGCATGGCGCATGGAGAACATGCCTTCCTGTGAGCCATGTGAAATCCCCCCCCCCCCCAACAGAGAAGCTCAGCGTGCCTCCAAGTGGGGGAGGCCTCAGAGGATTGAGAGCATGAAAAGCACACAGCACTGTGATACAAAAATAATAAACGAAACGCAAGCAACCAAACCTCCCCCCACCACCAGCAGCACCAACCCACGCTCCATGCTGCTACCCACGGCAGAACGCAAGTGGGCACCGGCGGGAGCCTAAATGGCCATGCGCTTTGAAACTTTCCAGCTGGAGTTCCCAGAACTGAACGCCTACTTAGCGCCCCCTGGAGGAGGGGACTGCTCTGGTGACAGAGCTCCTGTTCTGCTTGGCGATATGATCCAGTAACGATTATCATTTTCACGGCCAAAACATTCACACAGTGCTTACCGTGTGACGCATTTAAAAAGGCAGATATTTAATTTTCCTTCCTTAACATCCTGGGTCCTTAACCACCATCTCTGGAAAAATATGGTCACCCGTTGCCATCACTGTCACTACCATTGGCCATCCACGATACAACATGGCAGTGAATTCCATTCCTGTGCATGACTAAGAAGATCTACTCAAACAGTCCTCGTCATGAGCCCAAAAGTGACGCGTTCCACCTGTGTGCTCCCTCCCCGTTGTGTTCAATTTGGTACACCCACCCACAAGCCAGCTGCCTCTCAGAAACCACCCCACCCCAAAAGGCAGACAGATCCAGCATCTCAGTGCACACTTTTCCCAGAATGCACCACACCCACCACTAGTCCACAGGTAAAAGGAGCCTCTTCCTCACTGTGCTACATTACTTACTCCTGACTTAGTCCTGACTTACTCTTATTACTTACTTCCACAGTGCATATCAGTGGTAGCGCCACGCTGAAGGTATTTCCCAGGGAAAGTAGATGAGTGGTGGAAAGATTCCTAAATGAATTACTCAAGGTGTTTAACGCCTGACAGGAGCTGAGCCACCCCACCCCCCCCAGTGAGACTCTCTCTTCGTTACACCCCTGCTGGCTCCCTCCTCTGTGCCTCTTCACTTCTCAAAGCCTCCACGTGGCGCAGGATTAGCGGACGTGCGGACACGCCGATGGCGATTAGGCCAGGAAAATGGATCGGGAAAACAAAACGGCCGTCAAGGGTGTCTGAAAGACGGACTGCTCTTTATCGCCGCTACGCACTGCGCTGAAAGAGGCCTCTCCACAAAGAGTGGGTAGTTTCCGTAAGGGGGGGGGTTGCTCTGAATTAGCAACTCTCACTGGTGCGTTGTCCAGACCGAAATGCATCCACGCAAATCCCCAGGGAAGTCGGGCTCTAATTTAATTAGCACACCAGTCAGTACTGGTCATGCAGTAATTGGTCCACAACAAAATGCAAGTGCTGAACAATAACAGAGGGCAAATTACATAATAATTAAATGAAGTGTATGACTATTCCCCCTCATAAGCACTAGCTAAATCGAAACAAAAAAAAACATTAAACTGGTCCACTTTCTTCTCATCCGTAACCGACTGCTGTTTCCACATCTTCCCTCATTTCCTCTTCACATCGCATAAACTGGTGAATCCCAACCACTGATCCCCTACAGACTTAAGTCCAAAAAACATTCCGCATGGTGAACCGGCATTTTCTAGGCATGCAAGGTGCCCCTTTAATCCCGGTAAATATCGACAACATGCATCGGCGCTCTGCATTAATGAGTTCCCTCGTATTGACGCATCATTAAAACCCGACGCAGAGCTTTCTCCCTCTCTCTGCAGCTGGTCTGACCCCCACCCCTCCCAGGCATGATGCATCCTTACAACAAACATGGAATGGAAACAAAGACACCATTTGATCACCAAACCAGTGACCTTTCTGCCGTCTTGTCCACCTCAGAGTTACCCAGCACACCACATTACATTATTATGTAAATGATATCACTGACAATAATGCAGTATTCCCTCCTGCACAAGAAGCTTACAGTCTAGCTTATACATCTGCACGCCTAAACCAATTAAGTTCTACTCGCTAATGACATTATTAGCTTTAATGTTACTGTGCATTGCGGAGATACCCAAGACTGACTAAAAGACCTTCAGCATATCTCAGAGTTTTAAGTCCAATCTTTGGTTCTGCCTGAAAGGAGACTGGTAATGAACAGACCGAGCTGGGCAGAACTGGGACATAAATTAAACAAAACCGTGAGGTTTGATTGGAGCTGTTCTAGGAAGGTGAAGACGGAACAAGGTGAGAATGTTATTTTGTCGAGGCTAACCTGCGGGCACAGCTTTTGGTCACGAAACCGCCGACCACCCAGAGGTCAAATGGACCACTGCCCGGATTAATGGACTTGACAGAGTTACCCCCCACCCCCCAAACAGCTGCCAAGACTCCAGGTCTGCTCAATGCAGCTTAATCGAAAACCACAGGTCAAAAAGTAATCACATGAGGTCACACTCTGTTTGCCTCTCCGAATAAACAGAACATTGCGATTCGGCCAAAATCGGCCACAGCATCAATGGAGTTGTGGAGAAATGGGGAATGATTGGGTAAATGTGGCTTCGAAACACACTGTGTGGGATTACGTTAAACACAATAATTAAGAGCCATCAGCTATAACTGACAACTGATGGAACCGTTGAAGTCTATTTTCTGGCATCACTGGACGCAACCAGGAATGCCTGTAGCGGTGTTAGGGTTAGCGCGAGGTTATACCTCACAGCGGGTACAAATCTCAATACAGGTCGGACGCCCATTTCAATACTAGCTGCAGGCCACAGGTTGACTTTATTATGTTCTGTTTAAAAGCCGGCCTCACACTTTTTGGCTGTCAGTGTTACTCTAACACAATCATTTCACGTCCAAAAGAACCGTTTAACAGCATCATACTGTGCATTAATAATAAAAACAGGTCACCATAAAGAGTGGAAACAGACCCCCCACAATGCATCACTATAACTCCGTGACCATTAAGATTCACTCTTAACTTTTTTTGCTAAGAATAATCTTTAAATAGGCAATCAAAACAAACACAAACTCCTAAATCCAGGTGTTTTACCATTATGCCTGGTCGATGTCCCCACAGGGAAAAAACAAACACGGAACCTGTGCAATTAAACAGTATATCTACTACACCCCAGATAACCCGCAGAGATAGACAGCAAAGACCATCCAGTGTTACCGTGGGGATTCACCGTTTTATTAAATCGCTTGAAAATGAAATGTCTGCCTCATCCCCCATGGGAGAATTCACATACCACCGGGCTCAAATGAGATAAAGACCCTTGTATTACACAAAGTGAACGCTTCGTGTTTTTTTCGGAGAGTATATGAAGAGGCGATTCACATCTGCTGCTTTGTGCTTTCCAGTTTAGCGCCCCCATATCGCCGAACGCTCGATATTTTATTTCTCGTCCGTCATTCTCCGGCTGACTTCGCCGACTTGAGTTAAGCGCGGCTTTATCACAAGCGGCGAACCCGAGCAGCTCGCATCGACGGTGTTAATAACGAAAAGATAAACCCAGCGGCGGGAAAACGTCTCCCCCAATTTGGTCTCCCTTAGTTTTTGGCAGGGAAACCTGCTGTCACCACAGGAGACTTCCCTCATTAGACTGCCATTAGTAGAACTGATTTTTAATAGCACATGCACTTAATATTTTATTTATATGGTGCTTTTGTTTGCCTGCATAGCTATTTGCGAATGTTCCTCCTCCGAGACAGCGGTGTTCAATAAATATTGTAATTGTGAAATAACAGGATCTTAAATACACAAAACATTGTTGTTTGCCTTCAATTCGGCATACGTTTGCCCAACTACGAAGGATTACTGTACTCCGGTGGTATTTGAACTGTTTTTGATAGGCTGATACCCACCCACAATTCCTGTGCGCACCAGGGGGCCACGCCCCACAGTTTAAATACTTCTGCCCTACTCAGATTAAAGTGATTTTTTTTAAAACTGTGTAAATGTGCTGATATATTTTCCAAGGATAACTTCAATACTAAACATTTATTTTCCATATCTGTTTTCTCAGCACAGATTTCCGGTGATTGTCACTGGGCAGGGGACACCGTGTCAGATATGTACATACTGACACAGTATAGTCACCAAATCACCTGAAATGCCTAATATAGGTGTTTTGGAGCTGCAGGGGGAAATGGGAGCACCTGAAGGAGACCAGACTGAAAGTGGAAGGCACCCCTTTGGGGCGCAAGGTTCAATTCCCTGACTTTGTGCGTACTGTACCATCGAGAGGTCCCCCCAGGTTCTCTGTGACCACACACACACACACTACAAACAGGTGAATGGGAGTTGCCATATTGTCTGTAGGTATGAACGGTGTGTGAATGTAAGTGTGCCCTGCAGTGTGTTGGCCTGTTCTGGGTTGTTCCCAGCCTAGTACCTGCAGCTTCTGGGAAAGGCGCCAGTCCCGCACGACCCGGAATAGGACAAGCAGATATCGGCCATGGATGAATAACAACATTATTGACGACAACAACAAAATAATAAATTGTTGGCTTGGTGTAAAGAGGCCTACACTGTAAACATACAGCACCAGTCAAAAGCTTGGACGAGCCTCCTACGAAGGAGAGTGATGGTGTCACATCACAAGACCTGGCCACCTGACTATAGACAGCAGAAATGGTCAGATTGCTGGGTCACCAGCAAAAGCTGGATGATGTCAGTCCCTCCCACATTCCCCAAATGCATGGGGCTGAATCATCACCTGCCTGCCTCTCTGGTGGATTGCTCTCGTTTTACACCCATACATAAAACACCAAGTTACCGAGCTTCTAAACCCTTCATTTGTCTTCAATAAAGAAACAGACGAACAGGTTAGCAATGGTTATGAGAAGCAGCATGAGGTCTTTTCAGTCAGAAGATTAAAAACAGGGAACTCTGTCGATTGTGTTTTAGCGGGATGCCGACAGCCCACGTCTGGCCAGCTACTCCCAACAAGACTTTCCGAGGTGAAAACACCGGCAGTTACCACAGTTACGGAGACGTTCATTATTTTTGGGGAAGCCGGTGCTCCTCTGTTAGGCTGGACTGAATCCTATTGATTTATATCCATTCGATACAATGGAATTTAAAATGTAATTAGCACAGTGGCATCGCCATTTCCCATTGACAATCACATGCCTCGTATGTGCAGACACACTTATGCACAAAATGTTCGCCTTTCTGCGCTGGCGATGTTCACAGTCATTGATATGTTGATGTGCATACTTGTATCTGTATGCACAGCCTGTATGTATCTTTTATGTATAACGTATGTAATGTATGTCTAATTTATCTATATTCCCCTCCCTCCACCTCCCGTCCCCCTGTGTCTCGCACATTCGCAAGTTCTGGTGGAGCCGTAACTCTCTTTCATTTACACGTGTGCTTGGACATTGTGTTAATGACAATAAAAACTGAACTGAATTGAATGGAGTTGAATGGAACTGAATTAAACTAAATTGAATGGAATTTAATTGTATTGCCAACCCATCTGAACCAACGAAAGAAACAGCGAGAATCTGTCGGTCATAGTTCCATAAATGAAGCTGTCAAAGGAAAAAGTTTCACGGGGACACATCCTGCTTTTTATGAAAATGCCGTTAATTCAGACACACACACACACACACACAGACAGCAGAAGGTTATCGGTCTATGAGACTTTATTTAGCAGCTCTGCTAGATTTCACGCTGACAGGAAGTGTTTACCAGCATGAATTAAAAAAGGCGTCATCTGTAGAAATTACACACTGACAAGAGGAAAGGAAGCGATGCTTTTAGCATCCACGCACCGCTAACTTGTCACCTCAATGTAAAACCCAAACACCCATTGTGTCCTGCGTCGGACCCCTGACAAAATCAATATCGCGAACAGGATAATCATGCGGTCATTTTTCTGCAGGCTTGAGTAATGGGTCCTTCTGAACTAAGTGAAAGTGAAGGTGTGTCACAAACGACACAGGGAGTCTATGGTTGCGCAAAGTGCCACATACGCAGTCAATTTGGTGTGAAATAACACCCTCTGCTTCTGCGCAGATTTTTAATAGTGCTACTAATTAGTGTCACAGTTTTTTGTTAATGAAACTGTGACTCGGCGTGGAGCACTGAGGTCCAGGGATAACGGCTGGAATCGCCCGTGTTGTTCACAAGTTCTCCCTACCACAGTCCACGGATATGTTGTTGCAGGTGACTTCACTGGCCTCTAGGGGGTGCCCGAGAGCTCTATAACACTAGATGCGTATTACCCAGGACAGGCAATAGATCACCGTAAAACCTAAAAGGGTGAGAGGTGCCTGAAAATGTGGATATATCAATATCATTACGAAATGATAAATGCTAAACAAATCTCTTCAGCAATGGATTTACCAGTGAGAAGATCAGTCAAATGCATAAATTGGCAATAAATCACCAAAATCCAACAACTAAACAGAACTATAGAAATCACTAAATGACAAAACACAGCGGAAAAATGAAGCACAGTTCTGGACAAACACACCTGTGTCGAAGGTCAGTGAAATGCAAAGAATTAGGATTCCTTCACAAAAATGAACTGATGTCTCTCCAGAAGGCTTTATCTTACTAGCAAGGATATCAAAAAATGTCAGGTCTTTAATACAGTCCCAAGAGGGTTCAGAGGCAAGAGCAGCGGCTGCTTTCATAACGGACGGAGAGGTGATTGAGGAAACCTCTTCAGGTCTGGGTAATTCCAGGCACCGGAAACCTCTGGAATAAAATGTATTTTATACACTGCCATTTTGAGAGACCTGACTGGAGGAATTTACCTGGCTACCATTTTTTCAATTTACCGTCTGACAGGTGACAGAAGTGTATAGTGGAATGGGGGGGGCATGGAAATGATGAGGGTGTGTGCTTTCAATTGGCTTGCAAGAGTGTACGTGTATGCACCAGTGCTTGTCAGAGTGTCTACATATTGTACATTTTTTTCCCAGCAAGTAGGTGAGTCTGCATTTGCCTGTTGTCATGTGTATTTTTAATTCCACTGTCCTTCTTGTCTTTACCATTTCCTGTTTGCAAAGGAAGTCGTAACCAATTGCCTCAGTATCGCACTAATGATTCTGGTACAGCATAGTCGCAACCAATAAAGTAGTGTAGTGAGACCATCTCGCAGGGCTCATCGAGCACAAAATCAGCTTGAGTGACCTTCATCTTTGGCTGGAACTATGGGCCTGGTTTTGTCACCAGAAGCAGCCCCACAAAAGCCGATTCCAAAATGCCACCGTTGGATGTGATTACCTCCGACTGCCAAGCTCATTCTAAAATCACAGACACACCGATCTCCTTATTTACTGCCCAGGAATTCTCACGCCCCGCCGCCCGTAACCAACTGAGAGTTCGTGGAACCGGAACGCGGCACTTTGACATTTTTCACCACCACATGACAGTCTGGGATCTCGAGCTCCCTGAAACCAAGCCGAATTACGTTCCACACGATGTTTTTCCAACCAGATCGATAAGTCATTACAAACAAATATAACGACCTGCTGGGGTCCCCCACCCTGCCCCTCCCCACTTTCTGCGATGCCATGAAACTCAAGCTATACTTCAAAAATGATTCTGCTCTCCGTCATCACTCCATCCGTCGTCCGGGGCCGATCGATTCCCGGCGTGCTGACTCGGGCACGCGTTCCCGCATCTCTCCGATTCCGGAGTCATGGAGCAGCCCACGAGGAGGAGGATCACTGATGGGAGAGTCCGTTCAGTATCAGTCAAAGCCCATGTAGTACCCTAGGTAAGCTTCACCACC
Organism: Hippopotamyrus pictus; assembly: GCA_026781145.1. NCBI lineage: Eukaryota > Metazoa > Chordata > Actinopteri > Osteoglossiformes > Mormyridae > Hippopotamyrus > Hippopotamyrus pictus. The sequence continues at coordinate 3,437,378 of JAODLC010000045.1, read as the reverse complement.
GGCGTCCCCTGTCTGAGACAGGTGAAACTGAATTATGTCGGCATCCCCCCCAAAAGATGGTGCCGCTGGCTGTCGATTATGTTGCTAAATGAGTCAACCGGCACTGGGAGAATCACAGATAATGGCTTGGGGGGGTGCACGCTGGCCACGAATGCCGGCTCCGGGTTTGAATGGGTTGACAAAGCTGGGCAATAAAGGGTAGGGGGGTATTGAAACTATTTCACAAAAATGCAAAGCAGGGGTGAAATGGACAGAGAATTATGAGACAGGGATGGCTCAGGCAGAGGGGTGGGGGGGTGTCAAACCTGTATGCAAAAATGTACTGGTGGGGCCTCATTTATAGTAATTTCTACTGATCATGATTTAACTTATTACCCAAAGTAGCCATACTCTCCTGACCGCTTTCCTGCGAGCTTTTACCTGCGCGCTGGAGTCCGTTCATAAGCCAGGTCCCTTTTCTGATGAGTATGACAGCAGCGCTCATCATTAAACCACCAGCTCTTCCAAAGAGGCTGAGGACTCGTCCCCGGGGCCGTCAAATCCTCCCGCTCGGGACGGAGCGACAGGCACTGATGGGAGCGGCTGATTTATGTATTACCCCCCCCCCCCCCCCCCCCACCCCC